>JAZAVJ010000039.1:0-212884 GCA_037954315.1 Neonectria punicea | reverse complement strand
TATTTCTCCTATAATAAGTTTTATTAAGAAAAATTAAAAGTATACCTTTATCCTAATAAAGAAGGGTATAATATCCTTCGATTCTCTATTAAATAGCTTAAGGAAAGGGGGCTTAATACTTTCCCCTAGGTCCTTAGTTTCTCTAGGTCGCTCTACTATAGATAAGGTAGCCAAGGTAGTAAATGCACTACGTACCTACTCCCATAGTCCATTAATAAGAGTGCGGAGCTATACTATCTCGGTAACTATCTTAGCCGCGCTCGGGGGCGTGGTGTATATTGGTGGTGGGTTTCCTCTAGCGGCCGAATTGGTAGTAGGGCGTGGTGCAGATATATCTAACAGTAGGTATTGCTTAGGTCGATGTGGTAATACACTGAATAAGAGCTATTAATATGTAACGGTCGGGTCTATCCTAGAGGTATAGGGTAGGTCTAGACATAGGGTATATAATTGAGTAGATTAGGATGTTATAGTGAGTAATATAGGTTATGGTCTAGTAATAGTAGAATAGTTAATTTAATATAACTAAGTATATTAATAGCTAAAGAGCTTAAGGCTCTTATGTTTAAATAAGTGTGTATATATATATGTTTAGGATCGCTAGATTACGGTAGTAATCTAAGTGATCCTTAGTCCTAGATTATAATAAGGATATAGTAATCCTCTATAATTAGTAGCTCTAGGGGGATTACTAGATTATAGTAGTAATCTAAGTGATCCTTATATAATAGGTAGGGAAAAGTAGGTATGTTATATTTCTGCTAGTTATGACCGCCTAGTCCTAACCCAGGCTATAATAAAAAACCTCTCTCTAAATAGAAAGAATAAAGTATACTATTATAATTAAATTCTTTAATAAGTAAGATTTAGGTATAGTAAGAATTAGTTAAGCTTTTCTCCTTCTTTTTCATAAATAATTTCTTAATAATATAGCTAGATATTATATTAATATTTTAGTAATAAAGGATAATAAAACTAATATATACTAACATTTATAAGAACTATAGTTTTATATATAGATCTTAAGGATAAGACTATTAAAAGGGAGATATTATATTATAGCCTAGGTTAAGACTAGGTAGTTATAATTAGTAAGACTATAATATACTTACTTTTTCTATTTCTAATTAGCTTAGTTTACTATATAGCCTAGTTTAGTCTTAGCACTTTACTAATAACTCTTATTAATAAGAATACTAATCTTATTAATAAGCCTTATAATAATACTACTAAGACTAAGTAATTACCCTAGTATATATATATATTTATTTAGCATATTAGATAAGAGCCTTAAGCTCCTTAGCTATTAATATTATTTAGTTATATAATAACTTACTATTATATATTACTATTATAACTTATATTACTTACTATAATATCCTAATCTACTTAATTATTAAACTATATACTTTAGATTTACCCTATACCCTTAGGTTAGACCTAACTATTATATCTCTAGTAAATAGCTATCCTTAAGAATAATATTCTATAGTAAGCATCCCTAGATAGGTAGGCTAGTAAGTTACTAGTAGGGATTTAATAGAGATAAAATAGATAGTTAGAAGAGAGATAGGATAGGAATTACTAGGAAGAAGAATAAGGATTATTATTATTATTATAATTATTATTAGTTTAAAGAGAGATTAGAGAGATTTTTATTTTGCTTATAGAGAGATTCTTCCCTTCTTATAGAAAGATAAGAAAAAGAGAACTCTTTAAGTTTAAAGCTTAAGTCCTTTACCTTTATTTATAAGAGAATTTAAGATCCTTCTTTTCTAATTATAATATGAATTACTATCCGCCCTTTATCCTTTATATACTAATTATTAAACTAGTAGTAAGCTATTTTAATACCTTACTAATATTCTTTTCCTACTACTAACTTAATAATTATTCCTATAAAATGCTTTCCTACTAGAGAGTACTAAACATAAGACTACTATAGTATATATACATAATCTAATATAGCTTTAGGCTAACTAATAAAAATACCTATATAATACTTTACTATATACCTTCTTAAAGGATTACTATTAATTTAGGGTATTATTTCTAGTCTCTTTCCACTACTAAAATACCTAATTCTTTATCCTAAAGTCTTAGGGTTTCTAGGTAAGGTTATTAGTCTAGGATTTCTACCTTAACTATAGGTTGCTTATAGGGTTCTCCCTTCTTAACTATTATAATAGTCTTTTTAGTTAGGTCCTCTTAAGGCCTTCCTTCTAGGACTAGCTCTTAAGATCTAAATCTTCCCCTTATTATACCCTTATCCTATTAATAGTTATCTTATATACTATACTAAGATTTCTCTATATAGATACTATCTTCTATAGTCTTATATTACTAAGTATTAAGTAGAGATTTAATAGCTTTAAAGTTATTAGTACCTATAGTTTTATAGGCTCCTTTAGTTATAGTAATAGTTTTAGTATAGTTAGTAGAATAAATATACTTACCTTTAGGTATAGGCTTATATTTTTATTTAGTCTTAAGCTTTTAATACTTACTTTTAAAATATCTTATTCCTTTATAATTCTAATATTTTACTTATAAATAATCTTATTATATAGCTCTAAGTTCTATAGGACTAGACTAAGTTCTATAAGAGGTATTTTTTCCTTTCCCTTCTTTATTATAAGAGTTATAATAATTATTATAATTATTACTTTTATCTAAGTAATAAGGGTTATAAAGGGTCTTCTTACCTTTTCTCTTTATAGCTACTTTCTCTTTATATCTTTTATACTATTATTTATTAATTTTTATAGCTATAGTAATAAAGTTTATAAGGGTATTAAATTAGTTAGCTTTATATAGCTTATCCTTAACTTCCTCCTTAAGCCCTTTATAGAAGATTTCTATAAGAATATTATTATTCTATTTAAGGTATAAAGAGATTTATCTAAATATAATAGTATAGATAGTAGTAGATTAAGTTTATCTAATCTTATAAATATTAGTAACTACTTATTATTCCTTATTAACTATTCTAAAGTTATCTTTAAGTATTATTTTAAAGTTATTCTATTCTAAGAAGATATTTATAATATCTTAATTATATATATCTTCCTTATTCTTAAGGAAATCTTATATAGTAGGTTTAAACTATATTATAGCATTTCCTTTAAGTTATCTATTAGTAAATAAAGCTTATATTTTACTTAATATAAGTTTAGTTAGAAAGAATTAAAAGTATACCTTTATCTTAGTAAGGAAAGGTATAATATCTTTTAAATCTTTATTAAATAGTATTAGGAGGGGTAGCTTAATACTTTCCCCTAGGTCCCTAGCTTCTCTAAGTTACTCTACTATAGATAAGGTAGTTAAGGTAGTAAGTATACTATATACTTAATCTTATAGTTTATTAATAAGAATATAAAGCTATACTATCTTAGTAACTATTTTAGCTATACTTAAGGGTATAGTATATATTAATAGTAGGTTTCCTTTAGTAGCTAAATTAGCAATAATAGGGCATAGTATAGATATTTCTAATAATAAGTATTACTTAGGTTAATATAGTAATATACTAAATAAGAGCTATTAATATATAATAGTTAGGTTTAACCTAGGGGTCTAGAGTAAGTCTAAGGTATATAGTTTAATAATTAAGTAGATTAGGATATTATAGTAAGTAATATAGGCTATAGTAATAATATATAATAATAAGTTATTATATAACTAAATAGGATTATTAATAGCTAAGGAGCTTAAGGCTCTTATTTAATATACTAAGTAATTATATATATATACTATAATAATTATATAGTCTTAGTAGCCTTTTATAAGGCTTATTAATAAGATTAGTAATCTTATTAATAAGAACTATTAGTAGAGTACTAAGAATAGTTTAGGCTATATAATAGGTTAGGCTAATTAAAAATAGGAAAAAGTAAATATATTATAATTCTACTAGTTATAACTACTTAGTCTTAACCTAGGCTATAATATTATAAATATAATACTCTTTATCTAACTCTTAATAGCTAATATAATAATAGTTTAATAAGTATTAAGTTTTAATTAAGTTTATATAAAAGGAATTATTATTATATTACCTTATAGCTTTACTTAAGTAAGGGATAAATTAAGTATTATATTAATAAAGATTAAGACTAAAAAAGTAATTAAAAATAAGATTATAAAAAGATATTATATATAATTTAGGTAAAAAAGAGCCCTAATAAATTTTTTAAAAGTATCTATATAGTAACTATAATCTATAAGGTAGAATAGTATTAAAATAAGTAAAAATATATCTATAGTAAAAGTAATATAAAATATAGAATATAATTATATATAATTATTTATAGCTATACTTAAACCCTATAGTATTAAGGCTTAATAGTTCCTCCCTTATTATAAAGAATTTTATCTTAATATAATATATAAGATCGTATACTACTAAAAGGACTTATAGTATATAGTTAGGGTTAATACAGTAAGAAAAAGTGCTCAAAAAATAATTTTAGCACATCGGTCCCTATGGCCTTCCGTAAGTGGGGTGAGGACATAGTATCCATGGCCGCGAAAGCTGCACTCTACTGGTACGTCAATGCTAAGGCGCCCATGCGACCTACACTGCAGCAGAGGAGGCCATCCATTAGCAACGACACCTCGCTGGCAGCCCACGTCCAAATCACAGAGTGCCTCCCGCTCCTTGCGTACGCGCTCTCGTTCGAGCCATGGGCAGTGGAAGGCGTCGATTTATCCCCAGATGTCGAGAACTTGAAGGGACTCCTCCAGCTTGGGTGTGATCCGAACCAATCTTTTCACGGATGTTCCGTCTGGCAGTTTGTTCTCTACTGGGTCCATTGCCTCGCACAATGGAGTGAGTCGACCAGTCTGGATCTGACTATTTGGAGGGCAGTTATTCGCGAACTGTTGCTCGCCGGGGCAGACCCGTTCGCCTGCTGTGTCAGGGACGCTGCTCAATTCATCAAAGCGACCGGCTTTCCAAACTGTCACGACCGCCTGAGTTCTATTAGTCCTATTTTTAATCACACCTCCGAATCTTTTCAAAGTCGGGTTTCTTCATGCGCCACTCAGAATAGCCATGTCTCCTACGATCACCACACATGTAGCCATTCTGTAAGTATCGTGCTAGAAGATCCCTTCAGATATCAGTCATCGAGTGTGGTAGAGGAACTACGACAACTCCTGCAAAAAAAAAAAAAAACAGAGAAGAGAGGTAACACCACGGAACAAGAAGCGAAAGAAAAAATGCAGACGTAGCTATAGGTAGACAGAAAAAAGCTGGATCTCCTGGAATTTCCCACATCCCTAGTGGAGGTCGGTCAGAGGCCCTGAACTTCGATTCGTCGACCAGACCGCCACCAGTCATATGATGCATCCGCCATTTTAACCAAGCCGTTGATGGTGTTAAGAGGAACCTCCAGTGGCCATGATTTCGGAGTTCAGCAAAACGTATAGTCCAGTTTAGTTCTGGCCGTCGATCTACATTCAAGCTGGAGTGGTCAAATTCCATTCTGCTTGCTATCGAACGGCCAATTGAGGGCATGAATTCCAAAACGGCGCATCGCCTCAAGGGCCTTGCCCGGATCCAGCCTGCTCTGCAACTGGACCGGCTCTGATGTGCAGCCATTACAGCACAAACTTCAGCAGCTGGCAGGTCAGTCAACAGCGGCCAAGCACCGCCGCTGGCAACCAGGCACCACCACCAGCTCCCGAGGGGGTCTGGCAACGGTACCGAGGTGAGTGCCCAGTAAGGATGTACTATGGCTGATAGTGGAAATGAGCACTCGTCGTCTTGGCTTGCCGTTTAAGGTCCTCAACGGTCATGTGTCTATTTTATCAGCGTTCGCCGGTGAGAATATGTTCTTCTGAGAGTTTCCTCAGTATTCAACCATAATAGAAGGATAAGCATATAAGCACCCTAGGGGTAGAACTAAGATAAGATCTACTGTATCTCAGCCTAGCTAACAGCTACTTATTAACTTAACTTGAACGGTAGGATTCAGTTAAATTCACGTTAAATATATCGCGTAGCTCAAATTTCAGAATAATCACCGTCCATTTATCGATTCCTATAATGCGCTGCTACCTTACTGAGCCTTGAGATGAAAACCGAAGTCGTAGTGCCAGTCCTCGAATATATGCTCTGTCCCGAGGCGAGGTATCCGGTACAACTCCGCCAGGCTGCGAGCGCCCTGGCCCATCTTCTATGCCGAGAAGTTCGCCCTCGAGACATTGTTATTGGAGGAGATTCTGCGAGTGGAAATTTGACAACCCAGCTACTAAGTCATCTAGTTGAACCGCATCCCACAGTCCGAAGAGTTGTATTGTCCGAGCCACTGCTAGGTGCATTCCTTGTTTCACTATGGGTGATTCGATAGATCAGCGATGCTTCGTTCATGGAAAACGCTTGGATTGACATGCTTTCGGGTCCGACTGTGGATAAGTCTACTAGAGGGCTGCTGGGGCCTACAAAAGCTGCTGAGAATTACCGCAAGTCGGCCATCCTCGCATTCCCCATCGACAGGGATAAGTCTTGCTTGAATGGAATGGCGTCTATTCTTCATAAACTTTACGCCACTGTTGGAAGTCATGAAGTCTTTCGAGACCAAGCGCTGGCTTTTGTGCATGACGTGCAACACTACAGCCCCCAGCTGAACGTGCGGTTCGTGATGCAGAGCAGGGAAGCGCATGAGTTTATATTGCTTGACGGTCAAGAAAAACGTGATTGAAAATGTATCTAGGAAATGAAGGGATGGATGAAAGATTTTATTGGCAATGAAAATTCGACATGGGCCGGAGTGAATACAGGAACAGAGTGCGTAGTTTTTAAACTGACCAGCTAACATCAAATGAGAAAGTTGGCAGGCTTTTCGACCTACCCGCGGAAGGCAGTGTGTCCGTGACAAGTTGTATTACGGTTGCAAGACCCCATTAGTGTGTTCTATTATGACAGAGTAGTTCTAATCTATGATTATGAGGGTAAGAAACAGAAAGCAAAAGCAGAGTGAAAAAAGAAATACCGAAATGGCGATAGTAAAGTGTGAGTCTTGCTAGATTGGTTCCTCCCGTTCCATTCCTTTGATCTTCTCTAGTGTCCTCTTCTCGGAGTGCAGGCTGCAACACCGCTCCATCATTTCGCGGTCATGGATGCTTTCGTCCGTAGTTTCATCAAAAGAAACACCAGAGAGTAAGAGCTCAAGACAAAGAGAGCCACAATACCCGCATCGCGCCATCCGTAATAGTACTCGTTCAAGTTAAGAGCCCAGAAGTAGTCATTGCTGTTCCGATACGGGCAAACGAGGCAAGTGGCCGTGTCATGCGGGTTGGTGAGGTTTCCAGCGACTCCTCCGATCGTAAGATAAGACGAAAGGTACTCGCTGCAGGACGATCCATCTGGTGGGCTGAAGACCGCAAATTCATCATCCGAGCAATGAATTGCAAGGTCCCAACTGCTGAAGGTTATCAAACTTCCCATGATATAGCTAAAAGGATTGAGCCAATACAGCCAATAGCGCCAGAAAGCTGTAATTTGTTCGTACGAGACAAGTACACCACAAAACATAATCAAGACACCCAAGACAAAGGGGTTGATAAGTGAAGCAAAGACTGGGTTTGATGCATATGCAGCAATGAACTGTCCAATGCCAGTATAGAGAAATTCGTACATTAGCATGACAAACAGGGATGAGCCGGCCCTCTATACAACCGCGGGGAACCCAACTGTATAATACGAACAGGAAAAATACAGGATTGCGCAGATGATTAGGTATGGGGCCTCTGACATTATCAATGCGCTGACAAAGGCGATCCAGGAATAGGTTTTCGACTTGCTCTCGCGTGCCTCGAAGAGATTCCGGCGCTCGATAAAGAGTGGCTGTAACTGATTGATAACTCCGGGTGCGACGAAAATGAAGTTGAAAATAGTAAAAATGCGTAGTTGCAAGTCGTCCAGTGAGTCGCCAATTTGCCAGAACGAAAATCCGTTGTAAAGGCCACAGAAAACGTGCAAGATGAACTTGTTATTGATGTAGCCTGTGTTGCGGAACAAGGAAATGTTCATATGCTTTGTGACGAGTCTTATCTGGGTCCAGAGCGGCTGCGAAAATTCGTAACCATCGTCTATCGTAGCTGGCGGCTTCGAAGCAGCTTCTGATAAAATAAGGTCAAGCTGCTCTACGGCCGCATGATGCTCTGGTGAATCATGCCAAACCTCAGCCCAGTCTCGTTCAGATGCTTTGCCCGACACAACATCAATGATGTGCTCGGCTGGGTTTGCCTGTTGGGGACAGGGTGCTCCGTGTCGGTCGAAGTATGCCTTGACGACCTCGGCATTCTCACCGACATCCCCAAAATACGCCATTTTGCCACCACGGGCTAGGAGAAGCAATGTATCGAACTGTGTTAATAGTTGAGCAGAAGGTTTATGGATTGTAACCAATGTTGCCTGGCCGAGGTTCGCGAGCCCCCGGAGAAAGCGAATGATGTTGAATGCTGACTGGCCATCGAGGCCTGAGGTTGGTTCATCAAGAAACAGAAGGATGCTCGGCTTTGATACCAACTCAACGCCGATAGTGACACGTTTCCGCTGCTCCACAGACAGACCTTCACCGACCGTACCAATCAAGGTGTCGGCAAGATCCTCCAGCTCGAGCAAGCTGATGATCTCGTTGACATATTTCAGCTTATGCTCCCGGGTAACATCGCGGCCTTGCCTCAACAACGCCGAAAGCTCGAGGGCCTCGCGAACTGTGGCGTAAGGCTCATGAGCATCAAATTGCTCGCAGTATCCAGCTGATCGCTGAAACGAGACTGGGAGAGGACGGCCGTCGACCATGATGGATCCTTTGATAGACCCTTCGGTCTTCCGCTGCGCCAAAACGTCGAGTAGCGTCGTTTTGCCTGCTCCAGAAGCGCCCATCAGCGCCCCTAGCATACCTGGCTTGACCCAGCCGTACACGTTGTCAAGTAACTGCCGATCGCCTTCTGCCGTTCTGACCACATAGAAGATGCTCTTCCAAGTGAAAATCGAGGTATTTCGGACGAGGGCACCATCCGTCGCCTGGTATGGACGAGACTCGCTACCCATGGTGTCTTCACCCAAGTACTGGGACTCCTCATCACTGGATCGTGGAGTTGGCTTCTGAGACTCGCGTTTCCTCTCCCTTGGCATAAGAAGCTTCGATGTGCTCTGGGAAGTGAACTTCCACCTTGAAGTTGAAGCCACAGTGATGGTCACAAATAGCGTCCACCAAGCCCAAATGATTCCGAAATTCCTCCAAAGGTCAGAGTGGCTGTATGAAAAAGAGTCAAGATACGAATCTCCCGTGACGAACGTCTGCCCTGGAATTGCACCGGAAATGCGTGCACAGGATTGATGAGCTGTGTTGTTGTTGTTGTTGTAACCTGGACCGATGGGCAACAAGTTGACTCCGACGCATGGAATGATTTTGCTGCTGAATTCGTTAGAAATGAGGGCATTGAATGCATATGCTAGGGGTTTTATCTAGTATATCTAGACAAACCAAAATGCATGTTCGGTTTTGGGATTATGAAACCGGTGTACAACACACTTGCAATGACGGCCAATCCGGATACCTTGGTTGCTTTATCGAATGATGTGAACGCAGCACCAATGGCTCGAAACAAAGCTGTCATACACTAGGAGTCTTTCGTTAGTCGGCTGATTCTTCCTAAAGCCTCTTGACAACGCCTAGTCTCTGGAGGGAAAGGAGCTTAGCATACCATTGTTGTGGATACCAAAATGGCCCAAAAGATGAAAAAGGACTTCGCAGATATCGTCAAGCCAACCATAAAGTACAACACCAAGGAAAAGACGGAGATTTGTGACAAAATAAGGGGCACGTCAGCCGCAATCTGCGCAAAACAGAACGTGGCTGGATGGAGCAGGGCAAATGATCTATGTTTCGCAAGGACGGGTCTTCCAGAGAAGGATTCGGTGACTTCCGACATGGCCAACAGCGTGTTGAACATGATGGCAAAGAAAATGGCGCTAGATCGTGGAGAGATGCCGGCCGACGTGTTCGGGGCGTCGTAGAAAAGAGACCCGGCAACTAATGCTTGCACCAAGACTGTGACTTGTTTCGTCTAAAAAGTGACTCTGTCGCCGAAGATGACCTGGTATTGCCGGATTGTACACGCGTGTACTTGACAGATGAAGCCCACAGTTAGAGGGCTTTTCTCTGGCAAATAGGTGTTTTTCTCTCCCTGTATTGTCGCTTGGAATTGCCTTGTCCACTCTCTTGCCTCGGCCGTGGAAGGATATTCGTATTCAGCCGCCGTCTCCGAGTATATCTTGGACTCTTCGTATTTGTCGCGGATAGCCTCGGCGCTGCGGGGAAAGCCAAGCTCGAATCCTGGGCGAATGATTCGCTCTGTCTCGATTGTGATCCCGGTTAAGAAATCCGCGACGTTGGTGCCCTCCCTGCACTGGAAGCCAAGACCCTCTATGAATGGGCGTGCCGCCTTGTATGGACCGTAGAAAATCTGGTGACCCTGTTCGAGTACAAGCACTTTGTCGAACAGGTGATAAATGTCGCTGCCTGCTTGGTATAGGGTCATAATAGACGATAGCCCGGAACGATCGGTTAGATCTCGAACCGTCTTGACATACTCGAGTGCCCTGTCAATCAATACCCCTGTTAGCTTCACTACTTGCTTCCATAATTGAGTCCTTAGTCTCGTGGGTATTTTAACAACTCACGTGCTGGCATCAAGGCCCCTGGTACTATTGTCCCAACAGTATATCGACCCTCGTGTAGTCAGATATTCGGCAATCGATACCCGTCGTCTCTCTCCGCCCGACACTCCACGGATGTACTCGTTTCCTATCATGGTGGTGGTGGTATGATCGATGCCCAGGGATCGCAGAAGAGAGTGAGAAGCGTTTTCCTGGAACGATTTGGTCGACGCATGCTGATTCGGGCTTTTCAGACGAGCCGCGAAGTCCATAGTCTGGCCAACCGTCAAGGACGGAAAGAATACTTCATCCTCCGAGCTCAAAACGATCTGGCCACGATAACGCTTTGCTTCCGTGGCATCCATACTGCCATAGTGGACGTCGCCAGACACGGAAGCATGCCCATGCCGTTGGTTCGCCAACACATTGAGGAGAGTTGAGCAACCAGATCGAGGACGGCCCAAGACGAGGAGCATTTCTCCAGGCTTAACGCAGCCATGGCTATTGTCGAGGATTGTCCTCTTCGCTAGTCTGCGTCGTAAGCGGTGAAGGATGTTGATGGGATTCAGCTGAGACAAGACATTCTCGTGAACAGCCGCATTAGCGCTGGCCACCTGGACGGTCAGGTTCTTCCAGGTTATTCCCAATTGGCGGGGTGGCAAAGCATTGTCTTGACGAGGCTCCTGGGTTGAAGTCGTCGGAGCTAGGAGTGATGTAAGGTTGCCATACGCCATAGCTAGACGTGTCTGAACAAAGAACGACGAGGAAGGATGACAATGTAGCCACGAAAGATATCTTCAGTCTATGGCCATATTAATAGTCAGAGCAAGTGCGGGAAAGGGGAGGAAAATGGAGACTCTTCAACAGCTATTGAAATGAGGCGGAGCAGAGTTGGCCAGTATTCGTCCGACGGGTTGACAAGTGTTACCAAGGCCATGGGTGCGCTCCGGAGTAATTTGTGACTGACTGCGAGGCCTGCATGAGAGGCCCCGATGATGACGACGGAGACACGCTTCGACCATTTTCAGTGAGTGATCAAGGAACAAGAGAGAACTGAGCAGTAAGGCAAGGGAAGCACATGTGATAGTAATAAGCAGCAAGAAAGAAGCAGTATGGGCCGCTAAATGCCCTTGTCTGCTTGATCATATGCACGCTAAATAATAGATCCTCCGAGAAATTTCGACAGACTCCTTGATGGAGTGGAGTCAAACCAGCCGCAGTTGGAGGAACTTTCGGAGCAACAGATGACGACGCATCTAGGCCTCGGGTTCAATAATGGCGTTCAAGATGTGGTCATGCTATGTAACGGTCTCCGCAAGGCTGTCAAAGCCGCCCCTGGTGGGAACCCAAGTGGCAGTGTCCTTACGGAGACGTTTGAACATTATAAGCGAGTCCGAATGAGCCCTGAATGTTCACTCAAGGGAGATGTGTGGAAGTCTGGGTTTGAGACGCGGATGCACGCCTGGTATAGCCTGTGGTTTTACATGCTTTCTCGATACTTGGTCATTCCCCGATGGATAGAGGGGCTGTTCATGCGATACGTCATGGCACCGGAGTTTCGCAAAGGACGGGTCTTGGATTATGTCTCCAAGGGGGAGGTGATGGAGGGGGCTATTAGTTGGTTGTATCCAATGAAGACAGGATAGATGGACCCGGCGCTTGAAGCTTACCATGCCATAATGAAGTGAATCGATATTTGTCAAGACGAAGACAAACGCCCCCAACCCCCTATTTGAGTGAGACGACGGCCTGAGCCTTCTCCGTATGGAGCTTTTTATATAAAAGACAGGTTACCTGGCCCTCCCCCTACATCACATGAGAACATACATATATACTCTTACTCCGCGTCGGCGGGCTAGATTTTACGAAGACAGACACATGAACAGACACAATCGTGGGAATATTCCGAACATGAAGGTTAAATGCCCGGAAAGCCAATCTCACGTATCTAAGCTAGAAGTTGTTAGACCCTGGTAATCACGCTAAGAAGAGCGCCGATCATCGACTGCAATTCCACAGGTCTCTATGACGTGCATTGGAGACCGAAGCCCAGGTGAAGGACAACTCTCTCACGGCCCCAGTTGTTCCGGAATAAGTAAACCATTGAAAATCTACCTTCGCAGCAAACTCCTATCTGTAAACCTGCCCACTTGAAAGTTTTGCCGAACTAGATGACATCGCCCCCGGATGTACAGAGCGACAATGAGACTCAGCCGACCAGAGTCTGCCATCAGTGTATTCGGTATGGGAGCATTGCAAACCCTTTCGCACATGTCACCAAGACTCTTTCTTGTCTTTTTCTCGGGATGGTTCACTTCTCAAGTTGAAGATCTGCTAATGCCTTTCCTTTTGCCAGCAACAAGGTCAAGTGTACGTCCCGACCTTACACTCTTCCATAGTGGATCCAATGTAGCCTCCGACCCTGCGTCATGTGTTGATAGGTGACTTACGCCGTCCATCATGTTCTCGATGTCATGAACGTGGATACGAATGCGCTTACTCGTCACTAAGACGGAAGCCCGGTCCCGCCCGTGGCTCCCGCCGGAAGACCACTCGCCGGGTAGCTGCCCGCTCTCAGGCGACACACTCGTACGGTGAGTTTGTTCACATGTAGCAGTTCTGGGGTGAGCCATTTAGACCATGGCCGGTCCTCATACTGATCCGTCCATGCTGAGTCGTCTGAATAGAGGAAGAAGACAGTGAGTCGGTTAGCCCACACCGAATCTCGGTTGAACTGCCCTTCTCTCCAATATCTGCTGTCGCTGGGATCCCGAGATCTGCCTTGCCACAGACTCACCGGAGCCATTCCAACATTCGATTCTCCGGAAGAAGCAACGGACAGTGGTGACGCCTCACTTCTGCTACAAAACGTTCTTCCCGAGGAGGAGCAGCACCTGTATGTATGAGCTTTCCAGCACTATCTGTGCATGTATTTCTATTTCCGGGGTAGTTTCGATTCTTGGTGTTTTTTTGGTTCTGTTTTTGATCACGAAACTATAGCTGACTACCTGTGTGAAAGGCTGCAAACGTTCTTCGGCGAGATGCATAGTGCTGTTCCAATCTTCCCCAAAGTACAATCCCTCTCGCAACTCAAATCCTCTCCCGAGGGCTGCCATCTTGTTTCCGTGATCCAAGTCATCACAGCCAAGCTTACGGGCTATAAATTCACCTCGCAGATGGCAGACATCGACAACAAGATCGATCTGATGCTGAGCAGAGCCTTGCTTGGCGAGTGTCTCATGAGCGACCCCCCATCTATCAACGAATATCGCCAAGTCTGTTTGTTGGCATTCTACGAGTCTCATCAGTTCCCCGGACGAACGAGTTGGATGCGGATTGGGAGTCTTGTTAGTATGGCCTACTGGATCGGGCTCGATCGCCTCGACAATGTCCATCAACATGGACCCAATCGGGCTGTGATGATCGAGGGAGATCTCGAGGCATGGCGCATCATCTGGTGGTTCATCTTTCGCCTCGACTCGTACGCCAATCTGTCTGCTAGCACGCCGTTTAGTATAGACGAGACAGTCATTGAGACTGCACTTCCGCGCGAGAATGCATCAGGCGGAGGAGGACGGACTTCGCAGGGGCAAATGCTGCCAGCGGGGATAGATGCTTTATCTGAGCTCATTACGTCAGTCATGCCTGATCAAAGACGTGCCATGTTGCCTAATCTCCATCTCATTACCATAATGGCGCTCCGCCAAATTGGGCGGCCGATTCAGGCTCAGATGCTCAAGCAGATACAAGAGCAACCAGCTTCTTTGGCCAGCCTCGAACGGCAGCTCTCCTCCCTACGTCTCGCGTTTCCCATCAAGTATTTCAACCCCCTGCGAGGCGCCGCCCATGACGAAACATCATCCGAACACCACGACAGATTGATCACAATATTTCATTTTCTTATGAGTCGGCTGCTCGTGGCCATCTTACGTTGCTCCCGCCAACATAGCGTTGAAGAATGGTGGCTCAACTAGCAAAAGGTTCTGGAAGCATGTCAAGATATCACTGCTGTCTCAGAGCGATGGCATCACGACGCTTCCTGCCTCAACGTGGATCCGGCCATATGCTTCATTATCTTTACTGCTCTCGTTTTTGTCAATCTGCATAAACGAGCGCCCGGAGTCAGTGGCCAAAATCTACAACGAAATATGGAAGAGCTCGAAAACATCCTTTATTCCTTATTGAATAGGTTCGCGGAAACATGGACGCTCCCGAAGCTGCTTATTTGTGAGTACACTTCCCACTCCGTGATGTATTTAAGCACATCTCTTATGTCTCTGATGATCTAGTATCGTACAAAAGTTTCCGAGAAGCACATGGCGCACCAATTGGTTCCCAGGACATCATTACCATCATCACTCATTTTGAAGCCCCTTTGCACCCTAGATGGCTACAGTTTTTATCATCTCTCAATTCAGCTAAATAAAAAGATGAAAAGCTATTTCGCTAATGCAACTATCAATTGCTATAATGCGCTACTAACTTACGGAACCTCCCCGAGAGCCTCGCGACGCGACTTCGAGGCGGGATCAAAGTATGGCTTCTCTCCTAACGACACAACCCGATTCCCTTTGCGCTTCCCAATATAGTCACTTGAGTCTTTGTTTAGCATGCTGTGTATCCAAATGATGATCGGATAATTAGACTTACTTGGTAGCAGTGTGGAACACGGAGCGGCTGTGGGACCCAACAAGTCAGCTTCATGTTCTCGACATCAAACATAGCATCAGGCAAAGAGGCAATTCTTACTTGTCCCAGATGGCGAGGTCATTCTTTCCCCACCGGAATCTGACCTGAAGGTCATGGTTCTCGGTGATAAGTTGGCGGACTTTTTGGTTAGCAAGGAGCGATAATTAAAAAGTGCTGTGCGTCTTTCTTGGCTTACAGTAGCTCTTCAGGATCTCGCTCTCCGCCTCAGTCACGCCGTTGATATGCCCGGCCGTGACCTGGTGGCCAGCAGAAAAGAGACTCTTCCATCCAGTGACAGGGTTCGTATGGATCACGGGACTGCCCACATCGTCAACGGGCCTTCCATATCAGGGAGAAGTTTCAACACGTACTGCTCAGCCTTAAAGTCCAGCCCATTGTTCTCGGGTGATCCGCGGTTCTCGTCGATCAGGTCCTGGCCGAACTCATTCTTCACGCGCACAAAGTTGGGCTGATGGTGCGTCGCCGTCAAGCCCTCGGCCAGTTTCTGGAAAGGCGGCGAGAGGCGGTCGTAGGCCTCGTAGCCGGAGGCCCAAAGGGTGTCACCGCCAACGTCCTCGGGGGGCTAGATGATCTTGAGGATGGCGTAGTCTGATGGGATATTCTCAAATGTGATGCTAAGCCCTACGTTCAGTACATTTGTCCTCGTCGAGGTGGGCTTTCTTACTTACTCGGCATGCCATTCCTCTCCAGCCAGGCTCTTTGAAAGAGCAGAAAATCGATTTTGATAAAATTTGCGGTTCTGCTCCGAGGAAATGACCGAAACCTCATCGTCAAGTTTTCCATTCTCGTCAACGGCAATGCCATGCTTGCTATTTGACAGGGCATGTTTGTGCAACTATGAATCGTCACCGTCAGTTGCGAACCAGCTACTAATGCCGAACGACCAACTTACCTTGGAAGATTCTGGCTTTCCAGTTAGTTCACCTAGCTTCTGTCCCAGGTACTTCTGGTCGTCAATGTTGATGTCTTGGTTGCGGAAGAACAGGACGCCTCGCTGAGAAACTGCATCAGGTTAGCAAGGAGAAACACCCCTGGACATCTCTGTTAGGATATGTCAACGTACCTAGAACAGCCAAGTCCCTGAGTTTGGTGTCATCCTTTAGGATCTCACTGAGCTGCAACTCGGGGAACTCTCGACCAATCACGGCAGTGACATCGAACTGCTCTTGCGAGTCGAGGCTGCCAGAGTAAGTGAGAGGCCCATCAAGACGCGAGGCACTGCTGCTCTTGGCACCTCCAAGGGCCTTGGTGGCCGGCTGACAGCTGGGGCTGTAGCCTCGACATCGATCTCAGCAGCGGAAGGAGACATTTTTTCGAATCAAAGTGGTTCCTTGGTAGAGGTATTGGCTACCTGGGTGTACTGATATTTGAAACTGATACTCAGAAAGGGATTGGATCTTTCTCCCTCTACTTGAAATCTGCCAACGGGAGGTATGGGCGTCATGTCTTTATAGGTGGTGGCCACTTTGAGACTGGCTAGATGCCATGATGGCAGGAAAGGTGATTTGGTGTCAACCCGGCGGCCCGCACAATACAGGCCAGTTACTATCACACGCAGATGTTGTCACAATGAGGTGCGAGTCCTCTTGGCTTACGTCAACAGAGTCTCAGTATTACCTATGAGCACCCACATGCCCTGAGCCCTCCTTAACTCCAAACCAGCCGTAGTAGAAAGAACCGTTTCGTCCCATCTTCCCACTTGAGAGCTAGGCAGTACTTCCCCTCCTTGAGGGTTGCTGCATGCATCACATCATCTTACGCCATCTTCGCTCACATGGATACCACACAAATGCTAGGTACATGGGATAAAGAGCTCCTTTGCATGATATGGCGGCCTACTAACTGCTCTGTTGTTCCATGGTACTTGGCTTGGCCTTGGAAATATCGATTTGCGTGCTTTTCTTTGTTCAAGCCGATAGACCTGATGGCTCAAGTGATACAACTTGTTTGCAGCGTCGCCTTACAAATCAATCTTTAGACGACATTCAGGCTATCATGGCGTCGCTATTCAAACCAAATTTGTGCAAACAACTTGCGGCTTACGAAATAAATATCCTTTTCGCTGTAGATGAACCACGTGTATGGATAATCGGCTACTATCACGATACCTACTCGGGACTTCGCCGACTCGTAATTGCATTGATTCCCGTCCGGGTGTATCCTTTTGCGTTTCTTGTCTCTTGAAAATTCGAGATGCTTGAGAGCCAGATCGAAGTCGGACTGTCGGGATAAAGTAGTACACCGGATTCCACTTCTTCTGGGGTACCGCGTCCGACCCCGAAACAACCGGCTTCCGACCAGGATCGAGAGGCGGACGACTAACTACAGATGGTGTGCAATCCCTTATGAATTCCTGAGATAACATGGCGGAATGTGATTCCATGGTTGCAGCCCTTATCAGCTGTGCCAAGGATGGGAACCGCTAACATGACATCCGTGATGCATGGCCTTGTCATCTATCAAGTTTGGGTTGCCTCAATGAACACCCCACATCCATGAAGACCATGTAACTCGCTCCTTGTAGAGGGGCCACTCAACTACCCCACGGTTTGGTAAGTTCGCATGCTACACAATTAGGCGTCTTGGCAATCTCGCAAGAAGTCATAGAACGCACGACGATATGCCGATCCGTTGCGCAATAGCTAGCGGATGTCACGAGCTCCTTGTCCGCCGCTCGCCAGTCTAGGTACAAGGAAGGTAGATAGCGAATACAACCCTGGGGATTGGCTCAATGGCGTTCTCTGGTGGAAGACCGATGGCGCAAGATCCTTTTAATATGAGCTCTTTAGCCCCTATGCCATGTTGAGCCAGCCACCAACTCCGTATTGAAGATGGAGCAGCATCAAAATAACCTATATGGATCTAACCCGACTTGTTTCTTAGCCGAAAGGTAATAGCAATCAGTCTACCCGCTGCCGAAAGCCTTAGGGACATTGGAACAAGCAAGGTCAAAAAGTAGCTTAAGGTGATTCAACCAGGACCAAATCTTTGGATTCTTCCTCGATTGCCGGTCTTTCAGCGCATGTCCCATTGATGCCGCTTTTTAAGAAAATATGCTGAGACGTTCATTTCCTGCCACTTTACAAGTGGATTCATGTCCAACGCACGTTGAAATTAGACAATATCTAGGACATTAAGATTAAGCTTGTATTATGGTGTTCTCGAGACTCGAACTAACCCCCACTCGGGGAGACGTGTAAAATATCCCGGCGACAACACTCCCATATTCCATGCACAGGGAAACGAAATAGGCCTATCCGCGAACGGTTCTCTTGGACCAAGCTACTTATGCCTAAACCAATCAGTCAATCTATGGCTGCCCCCAAATCGCAATGGATTGCCCCAGCTGTGGCGCAACCCGGGAAGCTTCCTGGCAGAAACGTCGCCAAGCAACGGCCCATGACACTCAACGGAGCGACTGCCGAACATGGGTATCAGAGCCATGCGAACTCGGCTTTAGCCACTTTGACTCCTCATTTCACCATACCGCCATGCATCGCATAATTTGAGCTACGGTTCTTCTTCCCTAATTGTGAGGAATTGTGCCATTGAATCGTGATATCATAGCCTCATCCAGCCTCTTGGTAGTCGCCCCTCGTCAAATCGTGTACCGTTATGTTTCAATACCGCTCCACATGCCCAATCAAGACATGTACATACTACACAGTCATAACGAGATAGCCCCGAAGATGTCGCGATGCCGTGCTGGGGCGAACCGGGATCTCTATGGCCCGTCGACCTCGGCTCGGTACCAGCTTCTCGGAACCCTATTTAATCTCTTTGGTGCTGCCCTGTCGACCACTCTCGGCTAAGCAACTTCTCGGGACCTCATCCACGAACACGCTCGAAAATGGCAGTCATAGAGAAAAGTGATTCCTCCTCAGGGAAGCCTGAAGCCTTGGTAACTTACGACAAAGCGAAAGACAACTCTCAGTCAGACGAGGATATCCAGGCTGTGAGGGCCCGGATCATCGAGCAGCAGGAACTTCAGAAGACTGAACCTCCGGTTCTTCCTATCACGACCCTCTTCCGGGGCAAGAAGTTCCATCCGAACCTCGACCAAATTGCAACGCAGCCATCCGTCTACGATGATCCTGCCCTGAGGAAATACTTCCAGCCAACCGAAAAGTATGAAAATCTCCATCGCTTCGACCCGAGTGCCAGGTGGACCTGGGCAGAAGAACTGGTGAGAATGAACTGAACATACTACCGACCTTCACGGATTGATGCTAACAGATCATGCGAAGCCCCTGATAAATAAGCTGGACTGGAAGATCACTGCTTGGGCCTGTGTTGCCTTCTTTGCCTTGGATCTGGACAGAGGAAATCTTAGTCAGGCAAACACTGATAACTTCCTGGAGGACTTGGGCTTGAGTACTAATGGTGAGAACTTCGTGACCCGTAACGGAACTCCTGGGGCCTGTTCTAACTGGAGATAGATTTCAACCTGGGCAATACCGTTTTTCGACTCTCATTCTTGTGTGCTGAGCTTCCGTCGCAACTGGTTAGCAAGAAGCTAGGTCCTGATAGATGGGTACGGTTTTTTGACGTCGCGAGACTAGTTATTGAACGCGGCTTACCGGTTTTCTAGATTCCAACAATCATGTGCCTCTGGAGTCTTGTCGCCGCCTCGCAGTTTTGGCTGAGCGGAAGGACTAGCTTCTTGGTCTGCCGTTCGCTCCTTGGGCTCCTCCAGGGCGGTTTTATCCCAGACGTGATCCTTTACTTGGTACATCCCGATCTCCTATCCAAGCCTCAGGGCTCGATCTAATCATGAATGACTAGTCGTATTTCTTCAAGGGAACAGAGCTGCCCTTCCGACTCGCCCTATTCTGGACAAGCTTACGCGTTACCGACATTGTTGCTCCGATCTTGGCCTTTGGCCTTCTGCGACTTCGTGGGGTCCATGGCCACGAAGGCTGGAGGTGGTTATTCCTGATCGAGGGTATCCTTACCTTGGTCGTGGGAATCTGGTCCTGGTTTACCATGGTTGCCTCTCCGACTCAGACCAAGTACTGGTGGAACAAGAAAGGCTGGTTCAACGAGCGTGAGGAGACCATCATGGTGAACCGCATTCTTAGAGATGACCCCTCTAAAGGCGACATGCACAACCGGCAAGCTGTGGACTTCAAACTGCTTTGGAAGTCTCTTTGCGACTTCGACTTGTGGCCGATGTATTTGATCGGCCTTACCTTTGGGATTCCTGCAGGACCACCAGACCAATACCTCACTCTCACTCTCCGAAGCATTGGCTTTTCAACCTTTGATGCAAATCTGCTCACTATCCCAACCCAAGTGCTGGGCGCAATTACTGTGAGTCCGTGTTGGTTTTACCTGGAACTAAAACTCTGACTCTGACCGATACCACAGATGCTGAGCCTTACATACCTTTCGGAAATCTGGAATGACAGAAGTTTGGTGGGCGCCTTTTCTCAAATTTGGCTTCTGCCCAATGTCATTGCCCTTTTAACTCTGCCGGACTCCGTCTCGGCTTGGGCCAAGTTCGCAGTTCTGACGGCCTTATTGTCTTGGCCATCACGTAGGTTTTTCTGAGAAGCCTGGAAACTGGGGAGGCCATCTAACAATTGGACAGCGCACGCCATCCAAGTCGGCTGGTGTAGTCGGAACTCGAACACTGTCCGCACAAGAACTGTTTCTGCAGCCCTCTATAAGTAAGGCCATCTTCACATATAACGCTAAGAAATTTTGTCTGACTTTTCGAAAGCATGTTTGTTCAAGTTAGCGGAATCGTTTATTCCAACATTTATCGTACTGATGATGGACCTCACTGTAAGTGCCCGTTGAAGCCTCAACTGGCTTTGCTGCATCAGCCTTGTGATTAGTCACTAACCTGGCTCTGGATAGATCGTCGCGGTAACAAACAACTCACGGCTATTTGCGTCAGCAACATATTTGTATACCTGCTCACCAAGGGTTACTACTTCTGGCGAAACAAGGTCAGAGACGGAGAGTGGAACGCCTTGAGCAAGGAGGTAAGCAAATCATTCAGGACAACAATTTTCCGTCTGGTAAAGCTAACGATAGAATAGGAACAGGTTCATTACCTCGAGACTACAACAGATTTAGGAAGCAAGCGCAAGGACTTCCGCTTTGCTCACTAGGCTAACGTGGATAGAGGGGTTCCTGTCCGCCAGCATGTGCATCGTAGCCGTCGTAGCCTTGATACCGATAGTCTTACCGTTTCCAGGCGGGCCGTGATAGATGATTCCTCGCTTACCGATCTCTAGGGATAAATAGTTTACTTACTTCCATACTAGAGAGGTAGAAAAGACAAGTTCCTCCATCGCAATCAAGCTGTCAACGAATCTATCATGTGTGATATAGCGTTGCTCGCTACGTTGCTTTGATGCTATTGAAACAATCCCTGCCATCACCGAGACGATGCTAGGAAGGAAACATCACATAACAAGCCCTTCGTTAAGCATTCTCCTCGTCCTTGATCCCCTCGCGCAGCAACTTGACCTGCTTCTTGATCTCAACCCAGAACGCCAGCTTGTCCAAGTCATCCTCGTCAAAGGTTCCAGTAGAGTCTTCGTTATCGCTGACCAGGACCCAAGACTCTGCAGAGCTTCCTCTGGTTCGCTTAGCCTTGGACCGCCTGGCAATTGCCAGAAGTGTCGCCACAAACGCCTCCTGGATGTAAGCAAAGCTGAACTTGTCCGTTATCTCAGCAATGGCCCTGCACAGCTTGTCCGGAAACTCGATGTCCTTGTTGGGTCTGAGCTTCTCCTGCCAGAAGCGGCAGTAGGCCTCCCTTTGGTCAACGTCGGGGTTGGGGAAATAGTACTTTCGGTCGAATCGAGATGGACGTTTCTATGCTGTCAGTAAGGGCTCTCTCCACAGAGGGACGAAGACTTACGGAGATTCCGGGGTCTAGCCGATCCAAATGGTTGGTGCTGGCGATGATGAAGATACCGTCGTTCTGTTTGAGGCCATCGACCTCGTTCAAGAAGTAGCTCCTGACCGTGGGTGTGACGAGGGAATCAATGTCCTCGAACACCAAGTAGCAGGGCGCAAACTCTCTAGCCTTCTCGAATATCATGTGAAGGGAGAACTCGGGTCCCATCCACGACTCCAGACTGCGAACGTAGACGGTGGGGACAGATGGGGTTCTGTCCGCCAGCATGTGCATCGTAGCCTTGATACTGATAGTCTTACCGTTCCCGGGTGGGCCGTGGTAGATGATTCCCCGCTTCCACGGCACATCAAGATCAGCGTACGTCTGCTTCGACTCAAAGAAGGAGATGTGGTCGTTAATGAGAGACTTCTTCATGTCCTCGTCAAGGATGACGGCATCCCATGTTGATTTCTGCGCGCTCTCCCACAGCTCGCGATCCTTCACGAAGTAGCCCTGATCAAACACCCACACTTCATCGTGCAGGTCGCTCCCCCATGATCCGACAGACAGCACAAGTTGATTGGCCTTGTGGACATCGGACGTAAGGATGTAGTAGTTCCTCACCTGCGGGTAGGGATCCATGCCATCCCGGCCGTCGACCAGGTAGATGACGAACTCCTCTCCCTCCCACTCATAGAGGAATTTGCCGAAGATTACAGCTTCACCCAGGTATCCCTTGTTGCCGTTCATGCGACGGGAGGGTGGCAGGTAAACCGTCCATTCAAGCGACGATGGCAGATCGCCCGTCTCTTCGATGGGAGTGAAGGTGGCATGGCCGGCGCCAGCGAAAGCCAGCAGATTGCAAGTGCTGCCCCCGTCGCTGTACTCTGGGACCACGACGAGATCGAACTGAGGATACTGTTTCTTGAGAGCCGAGGTGATGACTGAATCAGTATTGACTCGCTTGCCGTTGGAGTGCTCGAAGAAGGAGCTGGTGGTGCCGTCGTTAGGTCCGCCAGATTGAACAGATGGTAAGGCCGGCGCTTGCAAACGGGTAGACTGCAGAATTGGTGCTTTGGGGTGTCCCTGGTGTAGAAAAGAATACCCATGCTGCAGGGTGTCATAGAGACGGGAGTCTCGAGGACTTGTAGTTGAGGCCTGAGGGGAACGCTGCTCGACTAAGCGCCCTGGAAGCTTTAAAGTCTGGCCGTTGTTCATGTTGCTGCTGTAGGCCTTGAGTGGGCAATTATTCCAATGTTTGTTTGCGGGATGACTGTGGGTGTGTCTTTATGATTAAGCTGACGAGGATGTTGAAGTAATTCCTACATGTGGTTGCCTGGAGGATACGAGGTTTGAGAGGGGAAGCTCGAATGATAATGTACAATAATGCTGCATGCGCTAAGCTCTCTTCGGGAGGGGTTGGAACTCCCTTGGACTAAAAGGTAAGCCTTGAGGTATCTAACGTCATATTAATAGGCTACTCTAACCGCCTTCTTATTCGGGCTGTGCCGGGCAAAGGCTCGGTGACCGGCCGGTCATACAGCCGCTGTGGCTATATAAACACTCGATCCGATGCTTTATACATAATCCAATCTAACAAGTAACTTATCTCCTAAATCTTCTACCTAAGTTCATCAACGCATTCACTGCTAACTTCCGCGACCGTCAAACGATAGGTACATGCGAATTTCCAACCTCAATCCTCAGTGTTTTAATACTCATCACAGCCAGTACATTCTACGACGCAGATTACAGGATGACGTCGCACAGCAGTGCGGAACAGGAGGAGCCTACGACGGAACTCCCCACGAAGGACAACGAATTCAAGGTGGAAGAGGATGCGGACAGCGAAGTGGACGAGGAGGAGATGAGGAAGTGGCTTTCAACAACGTACGAGCGCGGCTCGAAAAGGCCCATGAAGGAGCCTCTCACAGCAGCTTGGGGTCTGCCGATCAGCGATGCAGACGTGGAAAAGCTCAAGGTCGGGGTCAAATCTCGAAGCATGGACGACAAATGGGACATACTGGTCGAGGATCCGGACGAAAACGGCAACATATCTATCCATATCCTTCGAAGCTGGTTGCAGGAAGAGTGCTACATACTTCACATTGTTCCGAAACCAAGCAACGATGATGGCGGGAGTGCAAAAGTCCAAAGCATCACCTGGGAAGGGAACAAGGCGGGGTTGCAATGCGATGCAGAGCAGGCCGAGAAGGAAGCCGTGATGCTGTGCAGAGGCCACCTCCACTGCGAGTTTGAGACGCTCCCGCACTACCCGTCCTCGATGTTTTGGGATTCTAAAGCTTACAAGAGGCTGGACGCGCATTAGGTTACTAGTCCCCGCAGAAGGCCATCCAGCAAGCATGGAGGAGTTGCCTCATGGAGGAGTTGTTTTCCAGTACCTTTAGCAGAGATGGTAGTCAATCTTTCCTAAGATACTGTTGCCTATTCTCACTGCTGCCTGTTCTTACTGCTCCCTGTTCTCACTGCCTAAGGATGACATATCAATTACAACCGCCCCGACGTGGGGTCAACGCACCCTCAACAAAGCTTACGACTCCGAAACACCTGCCGCCGGGAGACCTTTAACATAGAGATCTTCTCGCTCTGCAGTGTCCTCAGCGTCCAGTTGAACGCTGAGACGAGACACCTCTACTTCGCTCCTCGAATGCATCTACTTTCTCAGACGAAGAAGCTTGTTGAGCTTAGTAGAAGGCTCCTGCTACAGACAAGCGATCTCGCGCTGGACTGCAAGAAGTTCCTTCTTTATCTCCAGCTCTTACGCTGCAATCTTCCTCCTCTCCCAAGTTAACCGACCCATTGTCAAAAGCCAGCTACTAAAGAAACAAACCAAACGCCCGGGGAAAAAAGGCACCTATAGATCGCGTGATTAGGCTCCCGTCTCTCTCCTGTCTCCCTCCACTTTGCCAACCTTATCTTCGATACCTCTTCGGGTAATATCACGAGCATCCTTGACTGGGAATTCTCCAGCGTCGTGCCGTTCACCAAGTGGAACCCGAGATGCTTGTTTCTCGGGCTTGGTAACGCAAAGTCGTTAGACGAGAAGCAGCGGCTGTTAGGGCCCTTTGCCCAGCCGTTGTAAGGACGGGGGCATATCGCTACTTGAGGACGCGAACTACACTTCGCCTTTGGTCGCTGCTCTGATGTATGCGAAGGGAGGAGACTGAGCCGGTCTTCGGCGGGGGGTGCACAAGCTGGCAGAGAGCAAAGGAGGTTTCGCGTCTCTGGGATCTGGTCAGTATCTTAGCGGTCGAATTTAAGTTGCCGTAGGGCGCGGGGTTGGGGGAGGATGTGGTGTTGTCGGGTTGAACCCGGGGCGTGGCCCCTGATTCCACACGACGCTTCAGTTGGTAGTGACGGTCTAATAAATTACCAGCAGGACAGTAGCTTCCCTAATAGTAGGCGGAGAGCTGTATTGTTAAGCTAGACGAACTGGGACCCTATGTGTGTCCCGGGTGGCGCAGCACCTTTCGCATCGCTATCCGCTTGTTCCTCGATAGTTTGGCTGTCGCGGGAGTCTCTTGTAATTCATGACAGGATTCTTCGTCACAGAGAGCATTGGCTCGATGGCTTCAGCCCCAAAACAGGCAAGGCGTGTCTTAAATCTGAGCAAGGTAGGATGAAAATACTGGACATTCTGGTTCTGGATAAATATCTTGACATCATCGAGATGAAGCCCCTCCTTGGTTCACTTGTCGTTGGGCCCAGCGGGTCAATGACGAGAGCAATGCTCACCCCGCTAAGTGGCTTGATGATTAAGGCTAGGCAAGATGTCGCACTCTAAAGGCTCATTGGAATCGTTGACCTCATTTTACAGCGCTTTGTAAAGCAATGACTGCATGGACTTCCACGAGGTATCCTGTATAGCTGTCGTGAGCAGCTGAAAGTGACCTCACTCTTACGACTCCATACTCACGTTCAGCCACCGAGGAGCTCAGGAGCGCATCATCCAATTGTTGAGAGGGTCACTTAGATCCGTTCTCATCGCATCACTCTTCTTGAATCGGCGTATACGCCGGGCGCTGCTGAAGTTAATTATAATGCATGATACCGGTTTACGGCCAAAAAGCTCCGGTCGCTTGTGCTGGATGAGTCGTCAAGAATAATAACAGTTGTGTATATATTTGGTAGAAGTACACATCCCTTGAAGCTCTATTAGGCCCCATCCAATTTATCAACATCTAAGCCTAATCTTCATCACCAAGTTATATCAATTCAACTTTACAATGTCAGGCACGGAAAAACACCTGGAGCAGATCAAGAAGATATCTGGGGAGAACATTGACACCTACGTCCAGACATCCTCCTTCACCGACGAGATACAGGATGTATGTTGCCCTCTGTGACACTGACTTTGAGATAGAATTCGAGACTGACGTCTAACAGGCCATCCGCACACATATCCAGCTAGAGTATAAGAGCTGGTTCTTCTTCCGCAAGCTGGGAGCCGATTGTCTACGCTCCAATGTCTCGCTGCATGGTTTTGCAAGGTAGCCATCGTCCTTTCCGGCGCTGTGAATTGTCGCTAACCTACCAGCTTGTGGAAACGCTCCGCCCAAGAGTGCTTTGCCGATGCAACCTGGCTTGAGTCATATCTCATCCAACGAGGCGGCCGAGCGAAGCCAACAGATATCCCCGCGCCCAGCATCGATTGGCCAGATGACCCCGTCGATCCCGTCTATCCAGTCCACGAGGCCCTAAAGGTCGAGAAGGACATTCTGGAGGATCTGCTTCGGCTCTGCGCGACAGCTGAAAAAGCGAATGACAATGCGCTGGAGGACATGATTGAGGGACGCTTCTTGCGCAAGGAGACTCGCCATGTCAAGGACTTTGGAGATCTGCTGCAGCAATGTGTCCGCATCAGTAAGCAGCCAGGCCATGGTCTGTACCACCTTGACAAGGAGCTTCGTGCAAACAAGGGTGTTACTCCTTGGTCGACGTTCAACGACCCTGACTGGTCTGATAATCTTCTACGGGCTGCAACTTCGGATTTGTAAACCATCACAGTCTAGGTGGCATTCCAACACGAGCTTGGCATGGTATATACGACAAGTGGTAATCATCCGTGTACAGACATGGATATGACTCTACTAAATTGGAAATGAGTATTGTATTGATTCTTAACCATCCCCTGACGATGGACTCTCTTATTACACGTGCATACATGTATTTTGGTACCCCGTAGCAATACCAAAGTACATTGTTGAGGGTTTGTTAAGTCTCCGCCACGGTGTCATTCGCGGAGCATCGCTACCAAACATGGCCGGTAGGTGCAAAAGAAGAATGTTGAAGCTGTGCTTACCTCACTAAGCCGGAAGAAAAGTCACACCCCAGATTATACACCTATATACTCTAATCAACACTTAGTAGGCGCACATATCCGTAGGAGGCGTCTTAGTGAAGGCGACGTCGTCAATATACAGACTAAAGCCAGTTACCGAGACTGATTCCCCCCTCACCGTGCACGTCACTCCAATCGAGAAAGTCTCGTCAGTACTAAGCGGCGTGAACGTGGCTGTCCGACGAACGTAGACATTGTACGGCTCGTCGAGGCGATCACCAGACCGAACCTCAGCTCCCAGCCTGGTTTCGAGATAACACTCGTCATCGTTCGCAAAGCCGGTGAAACTGGCTGGCGGCTCATTGGGGATTTGGTACCAGTACTCGACCTCGTACTCCTCGCCTGGTTGGAGATTGTGGAGGCCCTGGCTGATTTTGGGATCAGGAACCAGCCCGGTGAAACTCTGTATGTTGAATTGACTGTGGCAGAGTCAGTCAATCAGTTGAGTACGAGTACTACTGGCAGAGGCCAAGGCGCATACCGTTTGATGGGGTTTGACCGCGCATCCCCTGGCCAGAACCCCCCAGTCCCCTCTACAGTCCATCCCTCGCCCGCGTTCGTCTCTGCGTTCGTGTCAAAATTGCCGTTGAAAAGGAGGTTTGAAGGGTTGCACGGATCTGCCGTGGCTGTGGTCTCGGAAGAGGATGACGTGGTCGTTAAGGCGAGTGTTGTCTCGAAGGTGCTTGTCGCCGTCAAAGTTGTAGAAGAGAGAGGGAGACTCGAGTGAGGATAACAGGGGCCTGCGTTCACTCTTAAAAGAGTGACAACTGCAAAAACAGCAAAGGCCTTGCGAAAAGCCATTTTGCGACTGAGATGGAAGTTGAATTGATGAGAATGCGGATAAAATGTCGGCGCACCGCTTTATAAACAATAACAGGGGACACTGTGTGGTAAGATTATGGGTCCCTAATTTAAGAGGCCAGACGCTACTGGTTTTCAGCCAGTCTGAGGAGAGCACGACTGGTTTTATTTAGAGCTATTGACAGTCCTACGGCCACACTATTGATTTCCGGGCCCTTACTATGTCAAGCCACAGCTGTTAGCCTCAAGCCCGGCTAAAGGACTCTATCAATTCTAGAACCTCTTAACTTGAAGCCACCGCCAGATTTATTTCGGTTCGAGAATTTTTACTACAGTAAAGACCTGCAGAATACTCCCGGCTATTCTCGTAATACTGCCAAGAGCTACACGTTTGTCGCTGTCCCTCGTCACACGACAAGGGCTGTAGTCCTCAACGGTACGCGACCAATCGTGCCCGGGTTGTTGGGTTGGAGAAGAGAGTACAGTTCTTCAATTTGAGCCCCGCAACAAGGGTACTGCAGGTCGAGTTCTTCGGTGGGGAGCGTATCGCATGTCCCCAAGCAGAAGGAGACTGGTCTTGAGACGCAACGTGGCACGCACTCTGCGTCGATCGCGTAGGAGTACGGAACTGATCTTCTATAGCTGCAAAGTGTATGTACGCATCGGCGGATGCGTTCTTCGATATGCTGTCCTTTGGAACATTCGAGGTCATTGGGCTTCTCTGAGATGAGTCCTCGTCACTGGTCATAAGGAGCTTCTACAGTGTCACCGTGGGCCATATGCAGTCATCATCATGAATCTCTAGAATTGCCATACGACACCAGATTGCTCCTGAAAATAATTGGTAAATACACGCGCAGCACAGCTATCGTCTCCATTCCACGATGGGGTTAACACGAAGGTGGAGAACGCCTGCGCCACACGTGAGTAGTACTACTATTATGTTAAATGGGACACTGGCTATTTAGATAAAGCGCTCTGGGTAGCATAGCGGACTTACTCATAGCGCAGAGGGAGAGATGGAGGAGGCACATGCTCTTGTATACAAGGTGAAAAGGAACCTGAGAAAAGGAAGCTGGAATTCATAGAGCCCATCAACTTCAGGGTAGCTCATATGCTAGAGGTCAATAACAGAACAACGGACTTTTCATTATACATTGTTCTCTATCTCCCTAGCCGTCTGTCCTTTCATTGGCGATAGTGTCTTTTTATGGAAACTGTTAGTCACTTACTCTGACCAATTTGCCAAAAGCTGATGTGTCAAGAGCTTTCTCCGGCCAGTGGTGCTAGTAACTCTATTTCCACTAACGGGGAAATCTAAACCGTGAGCCTTTGAGTGATGTTTCCTCTTGTTTTCTCTTGTTCCACCTCCGCCATTACAGCCGACTTCAGGTCGAACTCGACCTTCTCGCCAAATTTGGCGTTGATCTCCTCAAGTGGCAAACCATTTGTCTGCTTATTGTGTTAGCAAATGCACCTTGAATCTCAAAGATGGGCGGAACACTGACCTCCGGGAAGGTAAACCAAATAGCAACAGTACTGGTAACAGTGACAGCTACAAAGATCATGTAGAACCTCCAGCCGATATTGTTCAATCCAACTGTGACCGGGGAACTATAGGCGATAGAGTTGCCAAAGAAGGAGGCGAACACAAGTGTTGAGCCCTCACTTCGGAGATCTGAGTATGTAAAAATCAGCAAGATTATATCATTTACAAACTTCGTTACTAGGACGAGGGCGGTAACGTACGAGTCGGCCAGATTTCTGATCCATATACATATGCGGTGCATTCAATAGTGCTTGTAAAGAAGGCACCGAAAATGAAGTAGATGGCAACGGCAGCGTTGAGACCAGCAGTATCATCACTTCCGAGATAAAACCTTTGCAAGGCAGCCATAATGCTAAGGATGATGGCAGATCCAAATCCCCCGGCAACTACAATGTTCCAAGGTTAATCACTCAGTAGATTTTGGCGGAATTTAATAGGGATAAATACCTAGAAGCTGCACCCGGGGAACTCGGTCGAGCAAGAGAATGTTGAAGCCGCATCCGATGACTGCACACACAGTCCAGACCACCCCTAGTGTAAGTTGTGTAAGTTGTAAAGTTACTCCAAGCCCCAAACCTCCCATGAGAACAGGAATAAGGTTGGCAATGGCAGTGATTCCAGTGCCTTGGGCCATGACCCAAAGAAGGATAGAGCAGTACGCCCTCTTCAAGAGGTGCCTTGTCGTGAAGATATGCCGGAACCCTCCAGGCAGCTGCTTCTCTGTCTCAACCTGGGCTTTGATCTGGGCTGCCTCAGCATGTGCAAGCAACCCTTTGGGGTCGGACTTGGTTTTATGCAGCTTTAGCAAGACATCGATGGCTTCTTCCTCACGACGTTGTTCCATGAGCCAGCGGGGAGACTCAGGTAAAAGGTATAGCGAAGCAAGGTGAATGCCGCCCATGGCCGTCAACATGACAAAGATAAGGCGCCACTGAACAGCCGAGTCAACAAAGTTGAAGGCAAGGTTAAACACAGCGCAGCAAATATATGCACTGACGATGCCTACTCCCTGCATGCCTACAAGGGAGCCACGAGCATGCGGAGGGGCCACTTCACTCATGTAAACGGGAGAGTTGGCGAGCACCATGCCTGCGCCGATGCCACAAATGATGCGGAAAATGAGGAACATTGCATAGTGAACAGAAGCTGCTTGAAGAGCTCCGGATAGAATGACAATTCCGGCAGCTATGGCATTGCAGGGACGGCGACCAAATCGCTTGGAGATGGGGGCTTGAGCTAGAGAACCGACCATGCAGCCGGCGAGGAACCTAACCAAATCATAGTCAGTACATTTCTTTCTTTATGAAGATATTCTGTTGTAATATTCACCCTCCGAGAAGTCCATCTGTTCGTGCCGCAGCATCTTCGGCCGTCAGGAATTTGGCAATGAATGAGGGCTGAGCCAGGGTTCCGGCAATTGCATTGGCGCTGAAGCCATATAAATAGCCACCCAGAGCAGCAGTGAAAATGACCTGGGAGGGCGTTAGAGATCAATCCTCTTTGCTAGTAGTGAAGTGAAGATCTTACTTGGTACGTAACCCAGCTAACCGAGTGGGTGACCAAGAGCGCTTCGTTCGTGTCCAGCGGTGGGGTCTCGGCCTTGCTGGCAGACTCGCAGGCAGTGAGCTCCCGACTCGTTTCGAGATGGCTCTTCTCGGTTTCCGAAGACATCTCGGTGCCGTCTACGCCGTAGATTTGCAAGACTTAAAACAAGACAAACAAGGAAGCTGAAGATGAAGTTCTGATGTGGAAGGACAGAGCCAACTTGTCCGTATGCAAAGGGAAAAGATACAGCGCAAATGAGATTGAGAATAGTACCGGAAGCTTTAGTTATGGACAATCCAATATTGCAGCCTGGCGTCGCCATGCGCTCTTTATTGCAGTCACGGTAAGCCATCACCTTCGTAGTAAGGATAAACGCGAGGAACTCCACAGCTAGGCTCCAGAATTGGCTTGTCTCGGTCAGGATGAGTTCTCGGGGCCGGAAATGTGTCGTGGAAGATACACATGATACAGCTGACAGCTTTCGACCAAGCTGGAGACGAAGATCGGGGATCCCGAAATGTAACATTGCCAATCCCTGATGCTTGTTACTGTTGGTAGTATCACACGGCACGGACTGCCAAGCCCTAATGCTTGTTGCTGTTGGTAACCAACATCGCAAAGCACCAACTGCCGATATCTGATGCTTGTGCTGTTGGTCCCCAATGCTTGTTGTGTTGGTGGCACGGATTGCTGATCCCTGATACTTGCCGTTGTCCGTGCCATAAAATATCTCATGGACTGCCGATCTCTTGTACCTGTTGTTGGTCGCAATGACCAGGCTATTCAAGGGTTTCTGCAGGCCTCGACCGACATTAGTTGATACTACTCTGCCGCGGAACAGGATCCCTTGCTCCGCACCGGTGCATCATTGGTTCGGACAGAGTTCCGTCAAAATCCCGGTATAATGTCTCATGAACTGAGGGGTCAATAACCTGTACCGCGTTTGTTGTGCTGTAGTCCATATTTAAGTATACCTTTTTCTTTGGTTTCCCTTCTACCATGTTCATTACAACAACCTTTCATAGACCACCTGTCACTTCTCAATACTCGTTCCAACCTGAAAGAATACCCCCAGCTCAATCACAATCAATCATCATGCCTCTGCAGATCCCTGAAGCCGAAATATTCCCTGTCCTCAAGGACAAGGTGGCACTTGTCACAGGCGGAGCACAGGGCATGGGGATGGCTACGGCGGAAGTCTTCCTGAAGGCCGGCGCCAAAGTCGTCATCTGCGACGTGCAGCCAGAGAAGGGCAATCAAGTGGCTGAGGAGCTATCTCCTCTCGGCGACATACGCTTTTTCAAGGCGGATATTTCATCGTCAGATGATGTGGCCGCCCTCATCAAGTTCACCGTGGAACAATTTGGTCGCCTAGACTGCGCCGTGAACAACGCCGCGCTGACCCCGGACTCAACGCCACTGACCGAATTTGATGAGACCTACTGGGACAAGTTAATCAGCATCAACCTCACAGGCACAGCCCTATGTCTCAAGCACGAGATGACCCAGTTCATCGCACAAGGGGGAGGTGGCGCCATTGTCAACATCGCCAGCATCAATGCCTTCAAGCCGCAGCCCAACATGCCAGCTTACACAGCCGCCAAACACGCTCTGTTGGGTTTGACAAAGCACGCGAGCATGGAAGGGGGTTCCCATCAAATTCGCGTTAACGCCGTGGCTCCGGGGGCCATATCCGTGAGTTGCTATGGGTGCGTTGGAGTGGCATTAAGACTGGACACTAACTGGTTGATGCAGACTGTTATGGCCGAGAAGGCGTTGAAGATCATGGGGACAACACATGACGAGTTCGCTCCTACAGTGAGTTACCTCAACAGATTCGGCATGCCTCACGAGGTGGCTCAGGGGTCTTTGTGGCTTTGTTCGCCAGCGTCTTCTTATGTGACGGGCATCACTCTACCAGTCGATGGTGGCTTCACGGCAAAGTAGTTGCAGAGCATGGATGATTCGGTTGCAGCAGTTGATAGACTAGAGAAAGAAGAGCTTACTCCCCAACTGACTTGGGTTCCTTTCACCTCGGCTCGTATGTGTACAATGTGAAGTAAAGACGACCCCGTGCACAACTGCGGTGGATCAACGACAGGGGACCTTCACTCCTGTCTTCGGCAATCGTCCAATCCGCCAGCGGGAGCAATAGGGGAACAATGCCGCCTTGGCTAGCGTGCGGCGGAATGGTGGCAGGCCAACCAGGCTACGATGTGGCGCACTGGACAGATTGTAGGGATGGTTGATTTGGCCTAGGTGCGGCTGGTCGCGATCATAGCCGTAGATCTTATTCCTCGTGGTCTCACTGGCACTCTGAGCAAATGACAGGCTGCAATGGATGATCTTGAATGGAATCTCTGCTCTGTCTGCTCCTCAACTACCCTCTACATTTAATAACCGAACGAGAGCCCGCCATTCGCACTGACCAAGCTACCAGTCATCCAGCCAGACTCCGGGCTACAGATCATGCCGACGAGATCTGCAATCTCTTCGGGATAAGCAGCTCTGCCGCCAAACTTTCTGCCCAGCTCTTGGACCTCTGGGGTGTCCGAATCTCTGACAGCAACAAGAGGCGTCAACGGGTTCCATAAGCTCAGCTGCTGCTTTGTCTCGTCCGGTGCCGTCATGTACATGGCAGTCATGACAGGGCCGGGGTTGATGCTGTTGACCGTGCAGTTCTCCGCCAGCTCGCGAGCCCAGACCCTCGCCATTGCCTCCATGGATGCTTTCGTACCGGCGTAGAGTGTAGTCTCTGGCGTGCCAACTTTGGGGTTGATGCTTGACATCATGATGATGCGACCAGACCGATCTGCGGGCAAGTATGGCTTACAGACGCCCGTGAGCAGTATCGGGCCCAGAACATTGACGCGGTAAATGCGATCGAATTCATCTTGCTTGACCGACTCGACAGGTCCGAGACTCAGGACTGCGGCATTGTGCACGATGATGCTGATTTCCACCTTGTCGCCGCCAAAGTTGTCTTGACAGGCAGAGATGACACGATTGCAGCCCTCGATATGGCTGATGTCCTCCCTACATGGCACGGCCTTGACAGAGTGGTTCTCCTCGAGCTCTTTACACAAGGCTGCAGCTTTGCCATCGGATGACTCTGTCATGTAGTTGACCAGGATATTTGCTCCCTTGGCGGCGAGATGGCGGGCAATGTATGCACCGATGCCTTGATAAGAGCAGATTAGATTAGCTATGTAGACAAAGTAGAAACAGCAACGTACCACGAGCGGAGCCGGTGATAATTGCGAGCTTGCCGTCGTGAACTCTAGCGTCGGCACCCATTATTGAAGCTAGTAAAAAGCCTACCAAGGTGTACAGAAGGGGCACGGAAGTACTGAGCGCAGTAGTGAGCAGCAATGAGATCGATGGAACCCAAAGAGAGGGTGTCTTTGTTCAAGTCCTGCTCCGTACTTATCATCGTCCCGTTTCATCGTCGAAGCAACTTGTGCATATTTGTTCCACAATTATCGTCCGATGCCTTCCATTGTCGGTGGCCAAGCGCACTCCAAGACTTGCGGCATAATACTCTGAATATTCATACATGGTCCAAGGGTCCCTGTCTCACAACAACCAACACAGGGTAACTGTCATTACAGCTGCATATGTATCCTGTAACTAACTAATCTAGGAAATGGGGCAAAAAAAAGTGAGTCCAAAGGGGAATCGCTTGTTGCTTGGCAGATAGGGCAGAAATGAGAACGGTGGCCTGACACATAGGTCCCAACAGGACCCGTTTTACTCCCCACTGAGCGGAGCTGATGAACGGGACCATCCTGAGAATCCATGGACGGTGGAACTGCAGATCCCCCGATCCGGCAGGAATTTTGTGATTACACGCGCAAGGCCTGCAGAACCACACCCCAGCACATTCGACTTCATTTCTTCTTTTACGGTCATGATCGGAATGCGCAGCAGGTGATGCGAGCATACAAACTATAATATCATGGATGGAACGATCGGGATAACCTATGACAGAACAAGTGGTTATAAGACAAGAGGTGCAGAGGTAGTTCACTTGTTTCTTGAACAATTTCCAGCATTTAGATAATTTAAACGGACACGCAGACACACCAACGTCTGGCTTCAAGAGTCAGGGTTCTTGTTCTGCTCGCAATCAACGCTCCTCGTTTCTGAACCGGGCAGCGCGACTCACGGAAGAGATGCCGGACGTAGGATATGGGTTCCATGCCCTGGCACTTCGAAGTCATACGGATACCCCACCCGGTTTTTTGAATTTGACGATCTCGCCTGTTTGCAAGACGTATAACCAACAGTACCGTCCAGGAGCCACTGGGACGCCTCGCTACAGCCGGCTGAGCCTTCTTTCGCCCTTGTCCTTGCAGAGTAAGGACCCAAGGTGTATCCCAGTCCTCTTGAGGCCCGAGTGTGGAGGGAAAGAGAAAAGGGACAACTTGATTGCAGAGCAGCTACTGATATCTTCAGCCAATACTTGACAAGTGCCTTGGACAAATTTCCTCAATCTCACACACCGCTCCACTCAAATCAGGCCTCCTGCTCACGGGTCATTCTGAAGAGGCCCTCCGGCCTACCCCCTCCATCGAGCGTTCCTGCTTCTCTCTGCAGGCTACTTCCACCACATCTATCAATTATTCTGCTCCCAACGCAATGGCAAAGGCTGCCGGAATTGGGGGCAAGGGTGGCCTTGTGATTGGCGTCCTTTGGGCTGAGAACGTCTTGACTTACACTGTCATTGGGTTGCGAATATACACTCGCCGATTCATCAGAGGGTCACTTGGCTGGGATGACTCGTGTTTGCTCATTGTTGCAGTTGGTTTCTATTATTCCTCCCCCCTTCTGACTCTCAAGGAGATTCTGATTCATACCGGGAACCAGCTTTTTATGACAGTATTTGCCATTTTGACCACACTATCTGCCGTCCATGGAATGGGTCAACACGCCGAAGCCCTCGAGACTCCTCAGCTCGCGGACGCCATGCTCTTTCTTCTTTGTGCTCAATCTGTTGTGTCAATGGCCATTGGGATGGGCAAGGTTGTCGTTGCCGTCTTTTTGCTACGCATTGTCACTGCGCCTTGGTAAGTCAACCTGTGCTCGCCACGCATCGTCCAAGCCTTGGACGCTTGAAACTCACTTTGTTGGGGTACATTAGGCATCGATGGTTCCTTTGGTTCTCTATCATCTCCATGCTAAGTCTCCGTCTTGTCCTTTCTGTTGCTGTCTTCGCGCAATGCACGCCCGCCGAATCGATCTGGAATCCTCTGTTGGCCGACCAAAAGGTCTGCTACCTCAGCCTCACTGTAGTGGCTTTTATTGACTGCGGTAAGTTAATAAATCAACGACTTTAGTACACGTGGAAAGCCTAACATTATCTTAGCATATGCGGCGGTAATGGACTTTGTCTTGGCTCTCTTCCCTTGGATCGCGCTTGGTGGATTAAACATGAAGCGCAACGAGCGCCTCACAATCTGCTTTTCTCTCAGCCTCGGAGTCTTGTAAGCTGCGCCATCACCTGTTATGAATAATCCAAGTGTCCCACTTAGCTAATGGTTCAAAGTGCCGGCATCTGTGGCGTTATTAGGACATCTGGACTAGAAGCTCTGAGCAATTCCAGTAACTACCTCTGTATGTAAACGTCAAATTCACACTGTGGCCCCTTGATCTCGATGTTTTTCTGACCACGGCTTTCTACCAGACGCTACCTCAGACTCAGTCATTTGGACTGCCAGTGAAGTGACAACAACAGTTGTCTGTGTCACTCTCCCTGCGCTGCGACCCTTATACAATAAAGTGCGTGGTGTGGAATCGAGCTCAGCCGGTTATCGGCAGCATGACGACTCAGGATATGGACCGGGCGGCTCGTTCAATCTCAGCTCATATCCGGCCAAGCAGAAGAACGTTAGTCTCTCTAACAAGAATAACTTCACGGACATTGCTGCATCTCGAAATCAGGATACAATTAAGAACGACAGCGACGAAACCATTTTGCTAGAGGGCAACAAGAACAACATCATGAAAGTTCAGGAGGTTACCGTTTCGTTTGAGAATGCCAACTCCGAGAGTGCGGCTTCGATACGGCAGACTGTTTAGTTGAACAATGACGTCTGTAAGAGGTTTCAAATGACTCGTTGGCAATGCCTACTCGCAACTGGTGTGAGACTCTCCTAAGACACTATCTACCAGTGAGAAGCAACCCCAGGATATTAGCAACTAAGGTCATAGGAGAGTAGATGAACGATATTAGAGCATTCAAATAGTCGATCTCATTCAGTAACTCCCAACTACCTAGCTACGGACAACATTTGCCAGGAAACGACACTTGTCACCACTCTGGAGTGTCTCAACAATCTGCAGTGTCGTTGACCCAGCCTTGTTAATAGCACCCAACCATGCGATCTTAACGCTCTCACCAGCCTTAACAGTCAATTGTCCGCTCGTCCCATCAACAGATGGCCCCAGCACGGCAAGGTCGTATGAGGACAAGCCACCGCCTCTGGCTTGTTGCGTAATGTTGCCCGTCGCGACTGTTTCCGGCGATCCTCCTGCAACACCGACAGTGCCGTCGACGCTCAAAGTACTTGGGTTGCCCGGGTCGTAGGCGCCGACCACAGTCCATGGAGTCGCTGGGCCCGAGAACAGGGCCGCGTCGTCAGCGCCGACTTCAAGAGTCAGCGTCGAGCGCGTGAGCGTCACGTCGGCACCGGTGCTGTTCGTGGCCGTAATGGGCACCTGGACAGGGTCGGCATTCGCTGTGACGTTGGCTGGCACCGAATACGTCAGTGACACGGTCGGCGGCGTGGTGAGGGCGTCTATGAATGGGTGTGCCGTGCCCTTGAGGAACGTCTCGATCGGCGTATCTGGTGGAACTGTCGGTTTACTTATGTCCAGGAACGAGAGAATCGCCATGACGATGATTCCGAGCACGGCCAGCACCGCGCCAACGACGGGCAACGCGACCATCATGGTACAGTCGGCAGCCATAAGGCCAGCTGAGATGAGCGCGTCTCCTGCGAGGACGGCGGCATCGACAAGGACGGTCAGACCTTGGATGGCAATCTGCAGCACGTTGAGGGCCTTGCCTGCATCCGTGTACTTGTCCCAGTTGTCCTTCAGGTCAAGCGACATGGCAATGGTAAAGGCAATTCCGACGGCGACGTTGACGCACCTGAGAAGACGTTCGCTGGTGGTGAACTGCTTCCATGGCGCTCGTCCAGACGGCGGCATCGTCTCCGGGGGATCCAGGGGCTCACCCTCTGGGGTGACGATTCTCTCTCCGGGCCCCAGATCGTCCACACCATGGTCGATGATTTCGGCGCTGTGAGAAGGCTGCTCTTCCGCGTTGATGGTCTCCATGAAGGTATCGCGCAGAGTGAAATGGTCGTCGGTCACCTCCTCGTTAATGGAGTTGATTTCTGCAGCACCTTCGGGGGAGTTGATCCTTTCGTTGAGCCGCTCATCCAGCACCTCGGCCTGGCTGGATTCTGGGGGTGGGAGATCCTCCGCCTGTCCCGCTTTCCACTTCTTTATGTCCTTGAACAGCTCAAAGGACTTGGATGCAATGTCGACAGCCATGGCCACAGTGGAAATGATTGCGGTCGCGCGCTGAGGCCCGGAGAGTCTGTCCCATTTGGTAAAGGAGTTGATGGATGTGAAGATGTACCCAGCAGCCTGCAGGACGGTTAGCTGGCAATGAAGAAGAACGAGTTTCCCGAGCAAGACTTACCACAACAAGGACCATGGTGCCTTTCAGGAACGGGAATCCTCCGTTTGTACCCGGAAACTTCTTGATGGCCTTGTTGACAACCGCCGCGGCGGCTTTGAAGCCGTTGCATCGAGCGAGGGCTTTGAACCCTTGCCCTATGTAATCCATGTACATCACAACGTTCGACGTCAGCTCAGCAGCCTTGGCGACGGTTTCGGTAGCCCTCGTTTCGGCGTCCTGGGAGGCGTCAATGTTCTCAGCCGTGGCAAGATCGTCCAAGTCCTTCATCAGCTCGTCTCTGAGGTTCCCAGGCAGACTCGGATCATTATTGAGCACCTGGAGAACCAGTCCCTTCATCGCATCGTTGAGCCACTCCTTCTGCTTCTCCGCAGCGTCTTTGTCGAGCGGAAAATAGGGGTTCTCGAGGTTTTTTGCGATGGCATACGCGACAATTTGGTTGAAGAAGGTATCTGCGTACGTCCCCTCAGGGTCCAGCGCGTTGAGGATGTTGCAGTACTTGTTGAGAATGCTTTCGCCCTGAAAGATTGTTAGCCGCGGCGAACGCATTGGAAGTCTGACGTATATTTGCGTACTCCTCCAATTGGCGCTCGGAGATAGCCAGCTTTGGCGTGCTCGCTCAGGGTCAGATCGGTCAACATCGATTGAGCCCACTTGGCACCGCCGTCATCGAGGTAAGGCTGCAGCGTGGCTGCATACAATTGACGCATGGCGTACACAGATGTGAGGGCATTCAACTTGTTGTACTCTGAGGACTTTGCGAGGCATTTGTCGCCCTGAACGATCGTCTTCGTCAGCAGTACACCGAGTTTTAGTTGGACACGACTTACGGAGCCAGACCACCAATACCAAATCTTGTCCTTTTCTGCGTCCGTCAATGGATATCTCCAAGTTGCGTTGGCGGACTTGGCCTGAGAAATCATGAAGCTGACATATGCAGGGGCGTATGTTCCGTGGATCCAGTCCTTGAGCTCTTGTGGGAGATTGGCTCCGAGATCGATGGGAAGATTCGCCGGGGGTACGGTCTGGAGGAACGTGGTCCTGTCATCCTCGTTCATGTGGAACAGCATCATGTTGTGGAGAAGAGTCTGGCTGGTGTTGTGAACACTCAACGAGTTGTAGCCAGTCAATGCTTCGAGCAGACCAGTCGACTTGTCCGTCTCAGCTGTCAGTAGCATGGTGACAGGCGCTGGCGATTCCGACGCCATAGCGGCAATGCCGACAGGCGAAGGTCGGGCGGCTGCTAGCGATCTCGAAATATCCAGGCGTGTGCTGACCGCAACAGGGCTCGTAGCCCATGAGATGGAGTCCGTGTCTTGGACGTAGTGTCTGGCATCGTTAGTGCTCTGGTTCTCGAGTTGTCAAAATCAGCCGTCGGATTGTCTTACCTCACGCCGTCGCCGCCACGGTTGCTGGCGTCGTACTCGAGAGCTGCACCCTTTGCTGAGGCGAAGTTGAAACTCAGCTGAACCCCCAGCGTGCGGAAAAGAATTGGGAGAACGACATCGCTCCCCAGGCTGTTCTTGAAGGACACGTTGAGGTTACTGGACAGCTCATTGCTTCCATCAGGCTTGTCGGCCAGCTGATAAAGCAAAGCAGCACTGTCGAGAAAGATGGTACCCATCTGCGTGCCATCACTTGTAATCTCTACAATGGAGCTGTACAGTGAAGACAGTTGTGTTTGATCGGCGAGGTGTTTGGCGTTGATCTCGGCACAGAGCTGGTCCAGAAGAGGCATCGTCACAATAGGAACTGGAAGACCATCATGACCACCTGCATGGTAGGTTGCAAAGGCGACTTGGCCGAGAGAGACAGGGGTGTTGGGCCTTGTCCGAACTTCCTTGTCTGGCCACACATCTTGGTCGAGGGTCAAGTCCCAGTAATCCTCGCCATCCACGTAGTCTGGGTCAATCTGCTCTGGTCCGGCTGCTGCAAGAACCAGTCCGGGGATTTGAACGGGCGGCGCCGGACTCAAGCTGGCCGTGGTGAGATCTTCGGCGGCGAATGGTGCCGGACTGCCCTTGACAGACTTCAAAACGGCATTCATCCTGCCATGGTCCAATGTCTTCGAGGGTGCTTCCACGTTGACGTTTGGCTTCGCGACCTGGAAGTTGATGAGCTTCGGACGTTTGTCGCTCTTGGGCACCTTCTTCGAGTCGGGGTTGTCAGACAGCAAGATGACGCCGTTGCCGGCAAGACCATGATTGAGGACATCGACGAAGCCATGCTCATACCCATGCTCAGGCACCTCGCGGGTCCATCGGATCGTTCGATCATTGCTGTCGACGATGGCGCGATGCTGGGCCTCGCCGTTGAGTGAGACGGTGCCTTCGTGGATTGACAGGACTGGAAGACTGTAGTCCGAGACATTCCGGGACTTGATTTCGTGCAAGACGTAGGTGCGTCTGGCTTTGCGCAGATGGGAAGTAATGACGCGTCTCTTTCTGTTCCGTTGGACCGTCGTTGAAGAGGCTGGACGGCGAACCTGGCCGCACAATTCCTGATCCAAGACTTCGGAAATAGTGTCGGTTCCGAACTTGGCAAAGAGCGGCTTGAGCTCGTTGATGTGGGAGAGAAAGGCGGTTCGCTGATGCTTGGGGAAGGTCAACAGCATCTTGGCGATGGACTTCATTGTGATCTCTGGGTAGTTGACGGCAACCAGGTAGCCGTCAGCATGGTAGCTTCGACAGCCCTCGCGTAGATGGATGCCGTAAACCTGGCCGCCTTCTACCCGCTTCCGGTTGATGGTCTTGACCTCGATCTGGTCGTAGCCGCTACCGTCAGGAGACAGTCGATAGAGAATGTGACCTGGACCCAGTCTTCCGACCTCAAGCCAGGGGTTGTCAAGCTTTGCGGCGTTCGGATCCACGGCCTTGAGTCCAGATGCCGTGTAGAAAACGTGACCGGCCGTGAAGAACGCCTTGTCCCCATTGATACCACATAGCAGCGTGGTCTGGAGAGGCACCACGACATCCTCGTCTGATGCAACACCGTACGTGTTTGGACCAACGCGTGTGAGAATCTGGGTGCCTTCAGTGATGTTCTCAATGGCAACTGAGCCTCCCTCAGTCGCAATCTGCGTCCCCGCGACAAAGCAACTCTTTGGGGGGCTACCGTTGGTCGTATAGTCTCTGGTGTCTGTCACACTGGGCGCATCGGAATTAAAGAGGCTGGAGAACTGTCTACGACCTATTCATCTTGTCAGAACAAAGTCGCGGCGCAAACAACATGACTCGCAGATGCTCACCTTGATTGATCCAGTCCGCGACCTGCTGTCCCGTGACGGTGGTCTCATGCCAATTCTGGTGGTAGACACTCCCGAACGTTAGAGCGAGAAGTATTCCCTCTCCAACTTGTTCGCCTTCGGTGCTAGTCTCTTCGGTGTTCTGGGTAGACTTTGTCGCGACGCTGGACACTGCGTCGGCCCAAATGGTCTCGGTGTTGTCCCAGAGCGCCTTGTTCTGGCTGGCGATGGACTGCCAAGCGCCAGCGTCCTCGTCCTGCAGCCTCCGCAGCGAACCAGCAAGAGCACCAACCATGTCCTCGGATAGAAGACCGATTTCAGTCATGGCTTGAACCCTGGCGATATTATCCACTGGGGAAACTTGGCCGGCGCCGTCGGTAATCGCATGCACGAGGGACGTAGCCTTGGCCAGCGTCATACTAACCACCGCTTGGGTCTCGTTGTCAAGGTCGTCGAAGAGCGTTTGGGCCCAGTTGGACACCAATTGCCCACTGGGCGCAGATGTGAAATCACCATCAAGATGAGGGGTGAAACCAGGGCCGAGATGCACATAGTCGTAGACAAACAGCAGACAGGTTGTGTATGTGTGGTCATGGTTGACCAAGTCTTGTCGAATAGCACCTGCCACGAAATGCGGGCTCTTGAGGAAGTTTTCAAGATCAGTGACGAAGCTGGGGTCCTCACGAAGTGCCTTGAGGTCGGGGGAGCCACCGTCTCTCAACGACCAGTTGACGTGCTCCGAGAACAGCATCGTCGATGTCTGGCTGAAGAGAGAGTTGGCAACGACCTCAGCGTTGTCCTAGAAGGGTGTCAGAGTGGACACTCAAGACGTCAACGACGGAGTGGTAAATACTCACAGTGTTGGCGCAGGATCGAAGATCATGCTTGTCGGTTCCGGGATCAAACCGGGCGAGGCCTTTGACAGCGGCATGCTCTGCCAGCAAGGCAAGACGATCAGAAACATCGACCCCATCAATCTCGGGGCCATCAGGATCATCTCCGTAGGATGGCTGGGGATCCAAGCCATCTTGGAAGATGCTGACAGTCTGCGCCAGTCTTGCTTTGTTGTACAGGCGATTGATGAAGTCCTGGTTAGGGAACGGCTGCATTCTGTTAGCACGTGGTGTAAGGCATGCGGGCCGTAGAAGACTTGGCCACCTTGATGCTGTTCAACGCTTCAAGAAACTCCTCGACGACCATGTTGTTCACTCGGGCAGGTAGTGGGATGAGAAAATGGGGTTCCAGTTAAAAGAGCTATGAAGGTGAGGAGAATGTTGAGGAAGATGAAGAGATGGTTTCAACGAGGGCAAGGGACCTCAATTTATATCCATCAGGTCGCATTTCTGGCCATGGCCAGACCAAAACCAAAGCCACAGACAGCCTTTGATTCACATGAGGCCGATCCTCGTTCCACAACATTCGTCACATGTCACTATTATACGTGCCGTGTCTTTCAACAACGGCGAGTATGCAGCAACAGTTGTACAAGCCGAGCAGCCACCACCCGTTGTATACCGACACCACATGAATACTATTGTTAGAGTCTCTAAGTACGTGGCCATGCAGCAGTTCAGCGTGTGCTTGAGATCCGCCTTTGAATAGTTGTTGCCATCACACTAAAACGAAAATCTTCCCTCCCTACATCACCTTTCCACTAGCAATGTTACAAGGGTAGATGAGAACATCCACTATGAACTTGGAGTGGCTCAAGTATATGCTAATGAGCAACTGTGCGTACCTTAATCCGGGGAAGCGATCTTCTCAGCATGATGCAACTATTGACCAAGCGCCTATCACGCACATCTGTACCCAGGCTTCAGTTAGATTCGCCAATGGGACGGGCCCCCACCCGATCTTCTCGACAGAGTTCTGACACGGGCAGAGAACCTCTCCCACGCTTCTCGGGCCTTTCGCCGAGATGATAGACATGCAGCCGTTGACCTCGTACTGGGTGGGCCCATGTAGTAGCGCAGCTAGCCGGTGAATCGGTGTCAACTCCAATGTTCCGCTGGATGATGTGCATGGCCGAATCTAGCGTTCTTACCGCATATGCCTGGCACAACCCCGCAAAGTTAAGTATGGAATTGCCTAGATAGCCCAGAGGACTTGTGATGTAATGAGCTTAGGAGTTGGACAGATATAGGCAAGCACTGTCATTGTGGATTGCATTATAGAAGATATTGGTCACATCATCCGTGGTAATTATGGGCCGGTTACGGATGTAATAGAGCTCTTGTCTCCTTTACTTCCAAGAAACAGTCCCAAGCGCTGCAACCCTGCATTCATTCCGGTACCTCCTCCACAAAATGCCGATGTAAGAGGCCGGTTCAGGATCTCCAACTGCGGGTTGCGTTGAGGGGTATACCGTAGCCACTGAACATTCATCGAGTGTCTACGGTATACCATATTGAGAGCTCTGCATCGCCGAGCGTTCCACTTTTGCAGCATCTTTCACAGGTGACCATCATGCCGTTTCTCTCGCATACTACTGCAGCTGCTGCGTAACTGCCTTCCCGTGCCAGTTCCGCCAATGGCCAGTCAACGGGAAAATCAAACGTCACCTCGGAGCCAATCACTATTCTTGCCACACGGTGAATTGACCGGACTTGTCGGCTATTTCATCGGCCGAGATGTGACGGGAGTCAGCACACAAGCGCTCGCGGTGAGCTTCAACGCAATGAAGGATACCGCCAAGAGTTTGTATTCATACAAACTCAAATGTCCTTGCCGTTAAATGGTGGTCGATTTCGTCCTAATGCAATGTAGATCACTCCTGGGATTACTAAACCTTCGTCGACCGACGCACCTCGCTGGATTAGTACCCAATCTTCCCGTCCCACGAGTAGGTGCTGTGCTATTGCTTGAACCCGCAGTGCTGCAGGGATTTGCGCATGGTGGCTACGCTGTGCAATCCCCTTGAAGGACGCTTACAATGCATCGCGCTTTGATGAGATTTAGAAGACAGCGTGGGCTATCTTGGATCCTAACCGTGTCAGTAAACTGATTTTACATGTCACTATGCAACGACTCCCGATGACTGCAAGGTGAAATCCGCTTATGTGTATTCCTCAATTCTGCAACATGAGTCGCGCCCCTGATACCCCGCCGTTGCCTTGCTCGGTTACAAATGAATGTGTGTCTTTGTGACCGGCTTTCCATTCTTGTAGGCATCCAGCACCTCGTTGACATTGCTTGCCAAGAGCCCCTCTTTCACCACATAAGCCAGCGGCTTGATTTGACCAGCCTCGAGGTACGCTTGGGCGCGTGACCAAAAGCCTCTCACAAGCTCAGGATGCACATGCGAGCTACCAAATACATCGCGCACATCGAACCCCGCCTGCTTCTCGAAGACCTTGGACCCATCGACTTGACCATGAGGTATGAGTCGGGCCAGTGCGCCCTTTTTGCGGCTTGACAGGGCATTCAGGGCAAGCAGCTGGCCGTCCAGCGGGTTGATAGTATCCAAGGCGTAGACCAGGTCGTCGCCTACTACATCACGGATGCGGGCAAGAACCGTGTCGTAGCCGGCGTGGCGGTCGAGTACATGGGTGGCCCCAAACGACTTCAACTCGGCCTCGTTGCCGCCCACTACAACAATGCGGCCAATGCCCGAGAGCTTGGCTAGTTGGACGCCGAAACGGCCACAGTTTGAACCACCTCCGACGATCAGGAGCGCTGTGTTCGCGTAGTCAAACTCCTTTGCGGCCGGTGTCCATGGGGCGGGAATGTGTAGTGTTTCAAAAAGAGCCACCAAAGGCGCAACGACGTTGCAAGGCAAAGTAGCCGCCTCGTCGTCTGTGATGGAGTCCGGGATCTTAGCCAGTGCCACCAGGTCTGCGATGGCATATTCCTGTAGGCCTTTCTGTGTCGGACTCGGCTCAAAGCTTGGTTGATACATGATTCGATCGCCGACTGTGATGTCGGTGACACCTTGGCCCAGTTTTGTGACCGTGCCGACGACATCGTGGGTAAGGACCGTGGGAAGATGGTCGGCAATCATGAGACCCCAGTCGCGGCACTTCTGGTCGTGAGGGTTGAGACCAGCAACCGTCACTTTCACCTGCACCTGGTTTGCGCCGGGCTCAGGAACAGGCCAGTCAGTGACCAGACTGACAGGCTTGCCGAGCTCTGACACGATGATGGCTCTCTGTGTGCGAGACATGATTGAAGACGAAGTGAGTGAGTGTATGGATGATGCATGGCTTTGTCCAGGTATCAGCTATATAAGAAGGCAGTACGGCCGAGAATTGACCACCGACTCCGGCTACCCTTGCTTCCTACGGCATATACTGAGCAGCCGACTCCGACTCCCGTTGTTTCCGATCTTATACGCTGGAGGGCGTTTGGCGGAGAGCTTACCAAGCGTCTCGGTATACTTGTCAGTGTTCATCCGACTCCGCCTACTCGGGCACAATCGCAGCACCTTCGGTCTTCAATTCGAGTCCGAAATTCCTTACACAGAACGTAAGCGTTACTTTCCACACCAACTATGTCATTTGTAGGCAGGCTCTTTTTCTGCTACGTAGATGTCTCAACCAAGTCATTCTACCCCCACCAGACTTTGTCCATCTGCCGCAATGTGTTGGAGCCACAGTGAATCTCCCCGCCGTTCATGTGGTGGCTCAGATAGTCGTCAATAAAGGTCACATTCATACCGGCGCGAGCATACGCCGCCTCCACCGCTGCCTCAAAAACGTCAACCCCGTCAATGACCAGTCCCCATGGCTTCGGACACAGATAATGGTTTCCGATGACGATTCCATTCACCGCGGCCGGTGAAAACGCCCCAAGCTGCATCTCGCCTTCACGAACAGGGAGCCAGTACACGGACAGTCCATCGGGATTCACGAGCGGGCCGCCGCGCGAGCGGTCGCGGAAGAGCGCAGGCACTTTGATGACGTCCTTGGGGTCCAGGGGGATTTCGCCGAGGAGGATGTCCAAGTTCGCGTTGATGTGCTTTTGTGCGTATGCGTTAATGTCGGCGAAGGTGGTGTTCGCCAGCAGCTCACTGATGGTGTTGTTTAGAAACGGCGACACGGATGCTCCATAATCATCAGCAACCGACTCGTCGAAGCTGATGGCCCGGACACCGCCATGGCCATTTTTCAGCGCATCCTCAAGGATCTTGATGGTTGACACAGTATCTGCGATGGCGATGGTGAATCCCAGGTCGTTGTCGTAAGGCACGAACTGGACAAACTCGTCAACGTGCCCGACGCGCATCCATCCTATCTCCAGGACCAGCGGCGTCTGCATGCCCTGGCCGTACAGCAAGTCACGCACGGGCTGTGAAGTCAGCTCATCGTAATGCTTTCCAAAGATGATGCGTCCCGCCTTGTAGAGCACGCCAGTCTTGGACCGGTACGGCGGGATCGTCTCCAGGTTTCCATAGCTGTCGATGGTATTATATCCGAAACCCGTCCCCGTAGCGCTCCCGGGCTGGAAAGCTCCAACGCCGGGGCCCTGTAGCTGCTCAAAGATTTGGCGGCCGCCCGTGCGGGTAGACTGCGCGGAACGCATCATGATGCGGATGGCGATGGGACCTTCTGGCCCAGGCATGCTGGCGTAGGCGGGTTCTACGATGTCCTGCGCCCAGATGTCCGACGACTGGTTGAACAGCAGCATCGGCTCTTCAATGCCCACGACCTCGCGTGCATCGTCGAGTTGCTGCACAAAGTACTGCTGGACGGGCACCGAGTCGTTGGCGTAGGTGCTGACCAGTGTCTCGACCTTTTGCAGGTGGTGGTGCGTCAGGACGGGGGCCACCTTGACCGCAACGGCGTCACTGGCATGCTTCGTCTTGTCAGTCACGTCGAAGCGCACCAGCACGGAGCCGTCCCAGATGGAGGCATCCTTGACGAACTCCCGACCGTCGATGCCGAGGACCAGACCGGCTCGGAGCGGCGTGGCGTTGAAGTTGAGCTGCTGGTCGACCAGGCGCCACGCAGCCGTGCTGTTTGGGCTGGACAGATCCTCAAGAATGAAGATGCGAACTCGTTCGTACGCGGCACGCGGCGTGGCATACACACGAGCAGTGGCGTTGTCCGAAATGCCCGTCATGGGCACCGTCCGAAGTGGCGCGATGTACTCCGGCGCAAGGAGTAGGTGACCAGAGGCGTCATTGCAGAATGCGAGCTCGTCGTTGCTCAGGGGCACGCCGTTGCGGTCTGTGTTGGGACATCGCCCATGCTTGTCACCGACGTTGGGCAGGAAGATGGCACCACGCTCGTAGGACCAAGTCGCCTTGTTGCCCGCATCCGAGGTGCCGTTGAGATCAACGACTCCGTCGCGGTTGGTGTCAGCACGGATGTCAGGCGTGAGACACGTTGCTTGGGTGGCCAGAGCCAAAGGCAGGAAGACGAGGAATTTCCGCATGTTTAACAACAAAGACTGAGGTCCAGGATCCTTTGGCTTGGATACAACACTGAGATGAGTTGGCTCTGACTGTTGAACTGGCTTGCATTGACGTTCGGCGAAAGTCTTGACTCTTTATAGTCAAGCAAGTTGAATCATTCATTGAAGCACATCTATCTATCTAATCACCAATACACCCATGCTTCTCGTTGTCTGCGGGGTTCTAAGAGCACCGAGATTACCTATCATTAGCTTATCCTCTGGTCTCTTCTCCAAAGCCGCTTGGTACTATCATGCCGATGAAGAATATCCCTCTATCTCCGCCCGAGATAGAGCCGTGGTACGGTGCGGAGAACACCCCGGTATTCCTCCACTAGAATCAGCCAAGATCTACCGAATGAGGTTAGTTTTTTGGCCAAGACATTTAACTGGGGATTGATGTCACCCCCAACAACAGAGCACATGAGATGGTGCAGCAGTTCACCAAGGTCCTCCTCATCCAGTAACCACTATCAGATGTTCCTTCATGATATTTCATAAAATAGAACGTAATAGAAACCACTTCGCGATTGTGATAAGCTCATCATCTCACGATTTCTCAACGGCAGAAAAGCCATTGCACGCTCTTGGACCTGTCTCCATCTCATCCAGAACCCATGCCACCATGTGCGAAGCACCACCAACTTTGACTTGATGCCTTCTTGTTTCTTATCTTTTGCTATCCTATTACATATGTTCCAACCTACGTACGAATTTCGCAACCTTTCGATATTTTACGTAACAACTCTTCCTGCTTTTTCTCAGTGCTATACATCTAGCAATTCTACACTACGCCTTCCAGGTTACCTTACCAGAACCTGGGATAAATCTAAGACTTTGAGTATGCAGTAAGGCTTTTCATGCGCTCCTTGCCGATTTACGGAGGAAAATACACGCCCTTGTCATGGTGCGCTCTATACTCCCCAGTTGTAAGAGACGAGCTTTTAAGTCGATTGGTCCGATGTTCCATTATCCGTGGCTACGATGATAGAGCTACTCTCATCTGAGATAAATCAGGTGTCTTTTCTTCCTCTAAGTGCCTGTAAGAAAAACCGTGTCCTTGCTGAAAACCGGTTAAACAGGACCGAGATGCATTATTCATTTGAGCACTATTGGCAGGAAATCGTCCAGTGGGGGAATTGTGACCGGGTTGATGAATGTCTTTCCTTATCAGCGGGGAAGAAGTGGCTCGATAACCCCGGAGGCGGGGTTTTTGCTCGCATTCACTCTTCCGTTCCTTGCCATTCTCTGACCTTACCGATTTCGATAAGGTCGTGAAGATAAAAGATGTGAAAGAGGATACTTAGACTCTACCCTGTAAATCCTAGACTCAGCCATGGATAATAATCCTTCGTGGATCCTAGCACGGTTCCATTAGGAAAAGCGTGGCAACAAATAAATCCATGCAGATACTGCTTCGACTGTTAAGTGGTTGTAACAGTGAAGTCGGGACACTAAATTGTGAGCAAAGCCTTGGCAGATATGCCTATGAGATTTGATTGATACATGAACTGTGATCAGTCCATCTGTGCATGCAAAGGTCTCATGTTGCTACGAGATTATGGTATATCTTAATGTAAGAGAACAAGCTATAGATAACGAATCATCACGTCAGTTCTGTGACAAATCAATGCTAAAGAATGCCATTGCAATCTTTCTAGACATAGATATAAGATGACCCCAAACTAAAGTTGAGATGTAATCGCCTCCTTCATGACTGAGTCCGTACTTAATAGTACCATAGTGGTCCTGGATTCGACCGTCAATTCTTATTTATATCTGCAGACTACTTTCCAGTAGCCACTCCTCGATGTCAAGATGACTGGTCACACGTACAATACGTTTCATGTGTTCTTTCTAGCATTGTTGGCTCACTGTATTATGCCAGCAGTGGCCCTACCTCTGGCTGTGAGTATTTGCCTTATTAAAAGAAGAAGGGAACTGACATCTGTAGGGCTTGAGCATTGTCGAAGCTACCATCGAGGAGCTACAGTGGGCTCTAGGATCTGGCCAGATAAACGCGGTCCAACTGCTTGGGAAGCATCTCCATCGCGTCGCGCAATTCGATCGACGCGGTCCCCGCCTCAATGCGATTCCCGTGATCAGCCCTTGGGTTTTTGAGGATGCACAAGCCTCAGATGACTTCCGAGCAAGCTCAAACGGTAGTATTCGATCTTTGCTCGAGGGGATCCCGTTTACGGTGAAGGATAGCTACATGTTGACAGGACTGCCTGCCTGTTGCCGCTGGATCCCCTGCCTTCCAGAACCTAACGGCGAGTGAAGACGCCTTTACAGTCTCTCAGCTTCGCAGCGGAGGTGCCTTGGCGCTTGGGAAGACGAACATGCCACCAATGGCAAATGGCGGGATGCAGCGCGGGCTCTACGGGAGGGCAGACAGTCCTTACAACAGGGCTTTTCTCACAGCAGCGATGGGCTCTGGTTCATCGAATGGTTGTGGATCCTCCACCACCGCAAGCATGGCCGTCTTTGGGATGGCGGAGGAGACTGTATCCTCAGGGAGATCACCGGCTTCCAACAACGGGCTCGTGGCCTATACACCCTCTCGTGGCATCTTGTCCATCCGCGGAAACTGGCCGCTGTCGCCGGTGGCGGATGTTGTCGTGCCGCACGCCAGAACCGTCAGAGATCTTTTGGCTGTGTTGGACGTTCTTGTGGTAAAGGACAATGACACAACTAGCGATTTCTGGCGTGGGCAGCCTTTTGTCAGCCTGCCCGAGGTTCATGAAGTGAGACCGTCGTCATTCTTGACTCTGGCGGATCCCTACGCATTAAGAGGAAAGCGTGTAGGAGTCCCTCGGGTGTTTGTTGGAGAGAAAGACCTAGCTGCGCAGCCTACCTACATCCGACCATCCGTCCGCGAGCTCTGGGACAAGGCCCGAATCACGTTGCAATCTCTGGGTGCCGTCGTGGAAGAGGTTGACTTCCCTCTTGTCACCAATCATGAAGTCGCCCCAATGGATGTCCAGGTCAAAACCGAATATCCCCTGCCCGCCTACTTCAACGGCAGCTCAGGCCCGGATAATCTCGCATCCTATGCTTGGGATGACTTTTTGCACATGGTTAACGACACCGATAGCGTGACTACGCTTGCTGATGTTGATCCCGCGCTCATTTTTCCACAACTTCCTGGTACCCTACCAGACCGATACGGCAATCGCTTCAACAACCGGACAAGTTCAAATGAGCGCTATGTCGATGGCGCGAAAAACAGGACTGGTTCTATTTTCGAACTCCCTGGCTTGGGTCCCTGGCTACAAGACTTGGAGAAACGGCGAAAGAGAGACCTGGAGGACTGGATGAACACCAAATCTCTGGATCTTGTCGTTTGGCCCGCTGCTGGGGATGTCGGGATTGAGGATGCAGAGGTTAATGAATTGTCTGCTGAGCTCACTTGGCGAAATGGTGTTGCTAGGTCACATGGGAATTTTGCCATCCGCCAGTTGGGCGTCCCGACGGTAAGTGTAACTATGGGCAGGATGAGAGACACAAAGATGCCCATGGGCTTGACCTTCGCATCCAAGGCATATGACGACAGCTCTCTTCTGGGCTATGCTTATGCGTTTGAGACGGCGAACAGCAATGGCCGTGTCGCACCTCCGCGTACACCGGGGCTTGAAACTGATATCATTCAGAGGAGGTGCAACAGTCGTTCAAGTTCAAGCCGTCAAGCCCCTGTTCTGAATTCTGAGGCTAAGAGGGTGGATGACATTACCCTGGTGATTTCAAGTACCTTAACTACGGAGGCCAGTGACCCAAGTGATGTAATTGTGGAAGTTTATGTCGATGGGGTGTCTGTTGGACCGGTGTTACTCGTGAAAAATGGATGGTCTGTCACAGCAGGCATCACATTACAATCAGAAGGGCCTTCTCAGTTCAACCAATTGAGTATTCCGGAGCAAGATCTGGCAATGATGGTTGTTGTTGCTACTGCACCGAATGGAAGATCAGCTGGCAAGCTTTTATATGCTTGAAGAATAACAATCATTAACTTAAGGATAATTACTATCATGGTAGCAGCATGTCTAAAATACGTGATGTGTACGATCCTAAATAAATAGACATCCTACGCCCTGATAGCTAACACGAATGATCAATTCTCTCAGTGACGTCTCACTTAACAAAAGGGAAGTGTTGCGGCAATAAGGAATTTTGTTTCACACTGGTACCAGACTTCATCATCAACGGTAAGGGATGGTGGGATGTTGCGTCATTTTATTTGAGCAAAGAACGACGCTATCCTTGTTCTCGAACTGCATGACTGCCACAGACCACAACGATTTTACTCGTCAACATCATGGACGGTAATGATGACTTTGTCACCATAATGTTCCTTGAGCTTCTCGACATTTTCCTCGGAGGTCCTTGAACATGTCTTGATTAGAAAAACGTGTTTCATCATATCGAGAATAAACACAACAGACTGCAAACTTACACGAAGAAGAAAATGGGAGGGAGAGACTTGGTGCTTGGAACGGGATGTCCAATGAGCTTCTCGAGGTATCTTTCAAGCCACAATGGTAAGCAACGGATGTTAAATCAACTCGCTATTTTGTCGAGAGGGGAATTAACGTACTCGTTCAACTCGCGAAAGTCGGAGTCGATTTCCTTTGGTCTGAGCTGAACTGCTTTCTATAATGCCACATCCTGTCAGATACCTGGGATATTCCCACGGAAGAGTGAATATGCAGGGGTAAAATTCGGGGCTGGATCAACTCACCTGGGCCATTTTGAAAATTGGTTGGAGTACTAGTACTAGAGAAAGAGAATCGGTTGCAGGAAATGGTATTGTGGAGTTTGGTGTGGAAGATGGTAGATGCTGGAAAAGATTTGAGACCTAGTCCTGCTATTTATAATGAACAAGTTCTCTGTCATCTTGACGGAAAATAGGTGTTTCAATTTGTCATCACATCCGGTGTGGCATCAAGACGTCAGGCAGCGGTGCAGCGAGAGGCGTGGACTGAATTCCTCATCTTGCATAATTCAGCACGCCACGTAAGATGAGACATCCGAGAGCATTGGTACACATCAACACTTGCAACTGGCTAATGCAACGTGAATGAAACAGTAAAACACCAACCCCACTTGAACGCCGTGCCACTGTTGATCTGTTCCTTGAAAACAGGCCAACCAAGACAATCTCTTTCGTCGTGCTCGTCGATCTGTCACCTCGCGTATTCGCTGGGTTGGTACATGCACGGCATTCGGACAAGGTTACTGCCGTTGGAAACCATCTCATCTCCCCTAATCTTGTAGGACCTGATTAGAAATTCCTTTCTTGTTGTGTCTCACCATGTGAGGGGTATAGGCGCGTATCACTTGAGCACCGGGCTGCACAAAACGACGCAGTACGTCTTCGCTTTTGTCAAACTGGAAAGTGCTTCTTAGCACATCACCTCACCATGGTCAAGTAATAATCCAACCAAGCTACGGGCCGCCTCCATAGTTCAAATAAACAGTCCTTGGTGGCTTTAATTAATTAGACTGAAGAACGGGCTGGCCCCAAGTTGGCAACGATAGATCACCGCGTTGTTACCCTCGTCTAAGATCGACCAACCACGATTGCTCCCGTTGATAGTCCAGGACGTTATTCAATCTTCTCAACGAAGATCAGCACGGAGCAAGGACCCCGTAGACAGGACATCGTCTTCGAGGCGGTGAAGAGTTCCAGTGGGACAGAGATGGAGACGTAAGCAAGGGAGGAAGTAGAGACACTGACAGCGAATTGCCAAAATGAAACGTCATCAAGTCCCACTATGATGTGCACTGCTTGTTGTGGCGATGTCGGTGAAACTGAGACACGGCATAGTATAATGGACCGAGACACGGCATGGCGTCATAATCTGAGACACGGCATGGCGCCATGGATTGAGACACGGCACGATGCCATAGACTGAGACACAGCACGGTATCCCAGTTCGGGCCGCTTGCCGATTCCGCACCACACTAGGCATCTCGCTGTTGGTCTTGTCCTCCGTTGACAGAAATACAGATATGATGCTTCTAAGGTTACTCTAGAGTTCTGACGTTTTCCACTTGGCAGCCAATAGCGAACGAGTCGATAAAGCTAGGCAAGCATAAGACAACAGCGACTGCATGGACTAGCGAGGTACATCTATTCCTAACGGCATCTCGGAGAATGGCGGCTGATTTGATGTCATAGTCTACAGACTCTGGAAACCTGATTGCAGATGACTACTTATTGTTAGGAACACAAACAGACTTAGATTGATGTCGAAGGCCGCATAAGTGTGCGATGGGTTCTTATTGTGCATTTTGCCTCACGAACTATTAGCCACCTCGCTGAACAGAATGTCTTGCTCTTTGCGAAAGAAAGGCTTATAGCGTTAGTAGAGTGTCCACTTGAATTATTGATGAGGACAGCCAGCAGCCATGTTCAAAGTTTGAGCTTCCATCTCTCAATCTTATTCACACTTCACATAAGAAACATTGGTGAGTTCCTAAATATGATATCCCAATCCAATACAAGCCTTGTGCCATTCCTCTCTGTTTGGCACTTGGTCCACAATCTCTCAAGAAATGCGCCCGCCTCACTCATGGCCAAGGCTCCAAGATCAATGGTCATGGTCTTGAGGCTCGCACACAAGAAGTCGATTTCATCTCGATCCCGGCGAGTTACGGCAGCCTCTATCCCGGCCATGACTATAGGCCAGAGTATAAACTTGTAATGATTTACCATACTAGCAACTTTTGTTTTGAGGTTAAAGAGCTTATGTATCGCTGTCGTCAACGTGCGGTACGCAGAATCTCGAGCTCGATCCCAAGTCGCCCCCGGAGATAAATGGCTGCCTTCTAATGGATCGCTCAGGATGAGGTACAAGACGACTGCAGACTGGAAGGATTGAGCCAATGCTACCCAGCTGATGAGCAGACAAGCCTCGTCGGTTTCTGAAGGTGACTCTCCTCCCAAGACCTCAAGGATTTGACTTCGTTGACGCTGCACTACCTTTTTTGCCCATGTGAGGGGACAGAAAGCCTTAATGTGGCACATGATCCCTTCCACTGAAGTAGCAATATCAGTAAGTACTTCGCCCTCCTGCAAGCACTTTGACACTGTAAGACTAGCTCTGCGATTATTGACGGTACTCGTGGCCACAACCAGTTGCTTTGGAATTGGAACGAGACAATCGCAAGGGTCAACTTTGAGATAATGAACAACGTTGATATACTCTGTATGATCCTCCACGGTGGCAGTCGACAAGGCAGACGACGGGGTCGTGGTGATTCCGAAAACATCCGTAACGATAAAGATGAAGTGATAATAATCGCACAGCCCAAGCAAATTTTCCCTTCCCCAAAGCTTTAGGAGAGCCTTTCCGCCTTGCAGGTGGGAAAGCAAACGATTGTAAGCACTCTGCTGGACCTGGCAGATAAGGAGCAACGTCACTTCTTCGAATAGGCGTGGGTCAGGTCTGGTTCGCGAAACCTGATTTATGCGGGCATGCAGGGAACTAACAGCGGATGCTTGGTGGCGATGAACCAGGCCGAGGTCTTGTCCTGCGTATGGATGGTTCAGATCCAGGCCTGAAGAGGTCGATTGCAAGTCTTCTCGGTTCGCCAACTGCCGCTGAACAGCCTTGTGCGTCATTACAACGCATATGTATAGGTGTCTCTTGACTTCACTGAGCATAAACCAATCCGAAGTCGTAAGTCGGCGACTGGTCGAGCCGAATGCAGTCAAATCCGGGCTTATAATGTCGTTGTCTAGTTATACACTGTCAGCTTGAGCCTAAGTAATCATTGAATGGACGCGACAACTCACAGTAAGTAAAAGTGTCAATGGTAATGCTGGCGTGAGCGACATCATCTTCCCTAGCGAAGAGTCTCCACGTCTGAAGACCCGGCTGTGGCTCGATCACGGAAGACGACGGCGGGACGTGGGGTTGGGCAATAGCCACGGGTAAGTTCGCGTGGCGTCGCAATATAGTCGTCGGCCGCCATCGAAGGGGTCTGGTAGCTGAATACCCAGGACAGTCAACGCCTTTCCGAGCGCATTTCAGGCAGACTGGCTTCTGCGAGCCACAGCGAACGCGGCGATCACGACACGACACGCCCAGCATTGTGGACCCAAGCTCATCGAGACGGTACTAAGTCAAGTCCTTGGGGTTCGTTGGATTGCATGCGCCAGTATAATCGATCTGAGGTGAGAAGCCTGAGATTACCAACGTTCAACCAGAGCCCCAATTTCTACGTGGTTTATCTGATGCGGCAAAGGCGCTAATAATGCACTCTGCTGACGCGCTAACACGAGGCCTCTTAGTGGACACAGTACAGTAGATAGATGTGTTTAATGTGACATTCACTGTGCCAGCATTCAGCTTTTGGTCCACTGTTACCCGCTTGTCGCGATATTGTCTGCTCCACTCCTCGTTCGATGACAAGCGTCTTCCATTCAACCTGACTCGCGGCTATCCAGTGAGCCGGGTCCGTGGAAGCAAAAAGCCGTATACATTCCCTTACAGGTAAGAGTTAAACAGCTTCTGAAACTTCCTGCGCGTAGCCTTGCTGCCCACCCAGACATCCTTAGACCGATCGACAGCCTCAATATGCTCGCCAATGTATGTAGCAACCATACCGCCCCCGAAAGCCTCCTTGTCGATAAATACGTGCTCATCAGGCTCCACCACTTCGAGGTAGTAGGGGTGAGAGAGCATTGCCGTTAAAACGTCGGGACTCGAGTACAAGAACATGGCGATTCCGTCAAAGTCGACGAGGTTGTTGGATGCCGGTTGGGAGGCCCCAGCTTCGGTGGGGGGGATCTTGCCTCCAACTTGTATCTAGGCGCCGTGAACACTGGGCTTTGTCAGTAGAATACTTGGCGGCAGTCTCCTCCGAGTGTCCATCGATATATTCTTCCTACCTGTTGGTAACGAGTGATGTTGAAGTGGGATGTCCGCTCCGCGATGGTTCACCCATTACTCCTGTTTCCAATTCACTACCAGGCCACCAGAAAGGTCTTAGATACTACGTAATGACAAACGGGAGATAAAATCCACTGGGACATACAGATAAAGCAGGTGGTCGAGCGTGCCTTAATCTAGCTTGGTTGTTCAGAGTTCAACATCTGGCCATGGATTCCTATCCGGTAGCCGAGGGCATAACGACATTTCTCCCTCCACCAGAGGGCTACGTCGTGAATTTCGATAACCCCCAACGTCGCAAAGTCCTCGATCATGTCCTCATCTTTGGCATACTAGGATCCCTAGCCTTCTTTTGTCTTGTTCAACGACTTTATACGAAGCATTTCCTTACTGGCTCTCTCAAGGTTGACGACGGTATGTCCTACAAAGTGGCTGGGGGATATTTAAACTAACGCAAAGTCACCATCACAGTCTTGATCTGTCTAGCTTGGGTGAGGACGCTCGGTCTCTTCGTTCGTAGCGTTGATGCATTCAATGGTTACTAATCCGTGCTCTTGTTTTTCTTCAAAAGATCGCGTCTGTTGTGATGCAGTCGGTGCAGATTTGTAAGGAGCACTTGTCTCAGGAAACTATCAAACTGACAAAACCTTTCCAAGGGTCTGTGTCGATTGGAGGCCTAGGCCACCATGCTTGGGAGATGCCCATTGAAGTCTTCGAGAAGCACATGCTGGTACGTTCACACCAGCCAGGCGTTTAGGAGCTGGCGACACTGGCTCCTCGTTGCAATGTACTGATACTTGAACACACTAGAGCTCTTACATCGTCGCACCAATCTTCATCACTTGCAATGGCCTCAGCAAAACCTCTCTTACGACATTTTATCTGCAAATATCACCTCAAAAGTGGTTTAGAGTGACAATTTGGGCAACAATAACTATGGTAGCCAGCTACACGGTTACCATTGCTTTGCTGCTTTTGTTCGCATGTCGCCCCATCCGTGCCAGCTGGGACCCATACGCTTTCGCCGCAGGTAAATGCCTCAACGCCGCGGTTCTGTACATTGCTATCGCGATTGCCAATATCGTATCTGATGTTATTCTTTTTATTATACCCATTCCTACGATTCTTCGGTTGAAGATGCCTGTGGCACAGAAGATTGGGGCGGCTATCATGTTCGGCATTGGCTCGGTGTGGGTTCTCCTTCTCGTATTTCGTTGGATTTGTTGCGAACAGTAAGACATCATTCTTATGACTGACTAGACACTGGCAGAACCGTCGCGACCTCGGTTGTTCGTATGGTCTATCTGCCATCCCTCCTAGGAGCCTCAGACATCCCCTGGACCGCCCGTCGAAATCGTCTACCCATGATGCATCACAAGGCAAGCTATACCGCCAGCGGAGGAGCAGGTATGCGCAGTTTGACGTTATTGAAATGCATGGTTTCTCAAATGAGAACAAGGGCGTGGAGGTTGTTAACACGTAGATAGTTTAGATTACGGGGGACTCTCGTGAAGATAAGAATTCTTTTGCACCAACGTCAATCTGTCCTTGTTCCGTTGCGACCTCTTGTCCCGACTTCAATTATTCCATTGCTTCTGAATTCTCTCATGATGAGCCGCGACCACGCTGAAGCATGAACATGTTTTGTACCAAATTCTCGAAAAAGGCCCACTGAACAACGGCCCCGAAACTGCGCCCAGTCAGCCCTATAGCACGATGGTGGTTTAGTTCATTTTGACTTACCCGTGGCATTTGACTGCCTCTCGCAAACCTTCGAGTAATGCCCATAAGTTTGTCACGTCGAGACTTGGGAAATGCGGCTGGCATCTGATGTAGTTCCATGCCTGAATTGGCGTGACCTCGCCACCCGGACACAATCCTGGCGATAGATTGAGCAGGCAATTAAGTATGGCTGAAGGAGCTTCCTGGAATGACGGCGTAGGCTCGTTGGATGGCAATGAAGGTGAGATAGAGAGGAGGTGGGCTGATGCGGTTAATTGGTGGCCGCCTGGCTCATCGGGTTTGTTCGGATCGCCGTGAATGTGACCCAGACAAGGTCTTTCGAGCCTTGTAGTAGATTTTGTCAGCAAACCAAGGCTTTTCTTTCTTCCATCACATCATGCAAAGGAAATAAGGACCCACATCAAGACAAACTCCATACCGACTGTCACAGCGTCAACGTCACGAAGTCGCTTATTGGGATTTTGGTAATGCATTGACGCTTGAGAGACCTCAGTCCATGAATCCGCTGAGTGAAGTGGGTGATCTTGATCATTTAGTAGAACGAGAGACTCTTGCTGTGCTGGATAGCCGCTTGACGAGGCCCACTGCGGTGTCGATGCGGCGCTCTCGTTCCCTCTCACACGATACAAATCCTCTGGGGAACTAACGGGGGTCTCCGCCTTCCTTCCCCTAAGCTGAACTTGATTCGATGGAGAGAATGGAGATGCTTCTGGGATGTTGACCATGGTCTGGTCTGCCATGTCGTTCTCGTCTTCGGTCCAGATATCGGCCGGGATGTCTATGGCATGAAATGACAAGAGTCCCGCAAACACCTTCACTGTAGATTGTAGCTGTTCAACTTTGCGTGTTAGATTTGCTTCTCTGGCCCTAGTACGGGCAAGCTCTTTCTCTAAAGACGCCGCATATTTGTCTTTGCGATCACGGTAGTTTCTATTTAACTCATTAGGCAAATCGAATCAGTACTTTGTGAAACTCACTGTTGAGCTCTGCGCAGTTGACCCCGCCGTTTCTCGACTGGGTCTTGCTTTGGGCCTGCCGAGACAAACGTCAGTGAGTCGCTGCAATCTAGCTGTACGACTTTGAGACGGCATCATTGGAAATGAACTGAAAACAAACCTCCAGGATTGAAGATACGGAAGATATTTTTGCTCATTGGGAGCGAGGTTGCGTGAGGCGGCCTCGACACGACAGGGATAGCGCTAGGCAGGGTTGGGGCTTTGATGTCAAACAGGGACAGGTGAAAGTACGGTAGTCAGTCAGTCTGAGATTGATTGTGATGCAGATAATCCCAAGGTCGAGGCGCATTCTTTGGGGATCGTCCTGTCCTTTCTCACGGGGTGTCTGACAAAGACTGCTAACCGCTTCAGGAATCAGGGGTGTCACCGTGTCAGCACAAAGTCGACTCCTGAGGCAGTGTTGTCAGTTGAATAATCGAAATTTCCTTTCCTAGTTAGCAGCAGGGTTGGCGTTGCAACCGCGCTGCCGAGATTCCGGCAGCGTGTCTCAAGTGTTTCACGCAAACCTGGAGCAAGTCAAGACGACGCGCTTTGCACGCACTGGGATGTGTTTCATCCAAGATATTCAGCGCCAGTTGAAACATCATAGGAGAAATGCCGACATAACGCGCAAGGTACTTGCGCGCAGAGTGTCAGAGAAGTCATCACGGTCCACTTCACCTTGCGCGGATGAACATGTCATTCATGTAGAGCTAATTATATGACGTGCGGGATATTGAATTCACATGCGTAACTGCTTAAGGCCAAATCTTAAAGATTTACTGCGCTGTAAACTACGATTTGCCCATTCGCATGACTTTTCGTTTGTCCCGTTTCCCGGCGCTTATTGCAAGCTACATTAGCCTCACTGTAGGGCAATCTCGCTATGTGGAATTTCCTGGCTGCGAAGCACGCACCCAGCTCAGCTCTCCGTTTTGTCCCCGGCCTGCGTGCCTAATTAACTTAGCTCCAAGTCTCACACAATCAAACCGACAGGGGCCACCACAGGGCGAGACTGCTACGCCTTGCCGTCTGATGTCAAGCTCCTGTAATCATGTCATCCCAAATAGGAAATTCTGATTATCTGGCATCGGACACGGAGTGTCAAAAGCTGTACCACAAAAAACCACTGAACCGGATGCTCGGGCGGAATGCGGCGGGAATATATCAGCTTGGCTCTGGCAGAAATGTTATAAAGGTAGTTACAGGTCTTCTTCAACCGATAAATCCAGTTCTTCATCAACAACCACCTATTTAGCGTCTCGACAACACTTTCTACATCTCATCCGACATCTCTCTCTCCGGCCATCCTACTCAGCATCTTATACTCCACCTCATTTCGCCAACCGCAAACATGCACCTTCACATACTACCGCTGCTTTTGTCCGTGGCGCCTGTGGCGTTGGGACATCCAGCGGGCTGCAAGGCAGCTGCTAGATCCGGAAAGGCCATCTACGTCGTCACGAACAACGAGGAGAATGCCATCATCAGTCTTCCGATCGCGACCGACGGCATGCTATCAAAAGGCAGATACACCAAGACTGGCGGCGCAGGGTCGAACGCCATTGACGATGCAACAAAGCAGCCTGCTGGTCCAGATGCTCTCCTCTCTCAGTCGGCTCTGACTGTAGTTGGCAACGTACGTTTTCCATACCCATTGTTGTTTGAGTCACGTACCAAGTTCTGACATCTTCTCCGATAGAACCTATTTGCCGTCAACGCCGCATCAAACACCGTCACCATGTTCAGCATCGACCGTAACGACCCAACTAAACTCACCATGATTGGCAAGCCGGAAGATGTCCTTGGAGAATTCCCCAACACCGTTGCGGCATCTGCGAAGAACAAAATGGTCTGCGTTGGTTCTTCTGGTGCCAAGGCCGGAGTCTCGTGCAGCTCATTTTCTCACAAGGGCATGAAAGGCATGGATAATCTTCGTCCATTCGACCTCAAGCAAACAACACCGCCAGTGGGGCCCTTCAACACAGTTTCGCACGTCTTCTTCTCCAACGACGAAGAGAGTCTGTACGTTACAGTCAAGGGAACCCCTCCCCAGAACCAGACTGGGTTCATGGCTGTTTTCCCTGTTGAAACCTGCGGAGAAGGTGCCGATAGTGCTGGAGTAGCATCTCTGAGCCAGCAGGCCGTCAAGTCATCGCCAAAGGGCACCGCAGTTCTTTTCGGGTCCTCTACAATCCCCGGATCTCAAGACATCTTCGTAACGGATGCTTCGTTTGGTGGTGCCGTTCTTTCTCTTGATTCCGAAACCGACATTGCAACGGTCAAGGCCAAAGCTGCAATCAGCGGACAAAAAGCGACGTGCTGGGTTACCATCTCCTCGGCGACGAAAAGTGCATTTGTCACGGATGTTGCGGCCAACAGACTGGTAGAGATGTCTTTGACCGATGCGAGCATTCAAGGAACCATTGATCTCACCGCGAACAGCGACCCAGGATTGGTCGATCTCAGCGCAGCTGGCAACTTCATCTATGCTCTTAGTCCTGGGAATGGCACAAGTGATGCAGCTGTTACAGTGGTGGATGCAGTCCGAAAGGTGCAAGTTCAGCACTTCGACCTCAAAGAGCTAGGGGGAAGCAAGAATTCACAGGGAATGGCTGTGAAACTGTAGAGGACAAGATGATGACATAAAAGGATGGCTTCTGGCACTCGGTGTCGGGGGACTCAGGTAGTCCGATTCATGTTTTGTAGAATGTACTTTACTTTCAGATCTTAACACACATAGAAATTTACTATCTCCAATGAGATTATGCGCCCATTTGACTTCTCACTTGGACCTTGAGTTACTTACAATACAGCTAAAGAAACGCAACAGCCAGAAGATAAACACCAAAGATTAAGACAGATTACTCAACACAAGACGGGAAGAGCGTTGGCATGCATAATCTTACGTAAAGATAACTCAGCCATATGTCTCAACTCATCGTCGTACTGCAATCTCGATCTACATTGATCGTCCGGGCTGGTCAAGACAAGAGGCGGGGTAATAAGAGCACCGCATCCAATGTCTCACATTCCGATCACACGACGCCACGGAAGCGGGCGGTCCGCATCTACAACTCGGACCGTAGCCACAACTCGGACCGCTCCACCACTCGGACCGCTACGAGAACTTGGGCAAATTCATGTCACGTTCCACTACCGATCCTCGAAAACATATTGTTAAGGGCTACGGTGCCGGTACGGATAAGCTACACCGAGATACCTTGTGCGTACCTCTTTTCCCTCTGCTCCTTCGGTCCCTCCCGAGTCTCCCCTCTTATGCACATCCACAGAGACTAGCTTAAGGTGCAGTGCATTTGCCTGCCGGATCATAGGATATCTGCCGGCAGAAGAACCCTAGATGTACTCGATCAAGTCACCTATTGTATCCCTACTTTATCGCTCCGTACGTAACTTAAGCTCTGGCACAGGTTAAATACCGCATCAAGGACGCGCAAGACTCACTTTCTTTCCAACACGATTCAACTCCCAGTTCAGCGTTTCCAGCAATACCGCAGCTTGTTGAGCCCGGAGACACACCCTTCAGTCCATTCGCTCCTCCAACAGCACCAAACATGGCACTCAACGGGACCAAAGATGCCGCCAAAGCCTTGGACTTTGATAACTTCGTCCAGATTATTGACGGACAGGTTGCGACTACCAGCCAAACTCGGCATGGCATCAACCCTGCCAACTTGAAGGCCCTGGCGGAAGTTCCTGTGGCTACCCAAAATGATTTGGACCGCGCAGTTGCTGCTGCTACCGAAGCCTTCCGAAAATGGTCAATTGTCCCATATGAGGAGCGTCGTCGTGCCGTGTTAGCCTACGCAGATGCCGTGGACCAGCTACAGGTCAAGTTCCGAGACCTTCTCGTCGCGGAGCAAGGGAAGCCGGTTAGTATCTCGTTTAGACATCGCAGCTTCTAGACTAACGGTTTCAATATCACAGATACCCCAAGCGGAGGCCGAGACGACGGCGGGCATCGAATGGATCCGTGGTATGGCAAATATCCCGCTACCAACAGATGTCATTGAGGACGGAGAGACTCGTAGCGTGGTTACCACCTACACTCCAATCGGTGTTGTGGGAGCAATTATCCCATGGAACTTCCCTCTTATGTTGACGACGGCAAAGTTGGCTCCAGCTCTCCTGACAGGCAACGTCATCATCATCAAGCCTTCGTAAGCTTCCTCGCCCAGGCCGTGAAAGTAACAGACTCGTATTAATATCCCCCCTTAGGCCCTTTACCCCGTACTGTGGCCTGAAGCTTGTTGAACTTGCTCAGCAGTTCTTTCCGCCCGGCGTGGTTCAATCTCTCAGTGGGGATGACAGACTCGGGCCCTGGCTCACTAGTCACCCTGGTATTGGCAAAATCAGCTTCACTGGTTCTACAGCTACTGGAAAGCTCGTGCTTCGAAGTGCTAGCGAGACACTGAAAAGGGTCACATTGGAGCTGTGAGTCTTTCTTTGCACGTGGTCACTTGATGGAAGATATGCTGAGACGAAGTTTAGTGGCGGAAACGACCCAGCTATCATCTGTCCCGATGTGGACATTGAGAAGGTTGCTGAGAAGGTAAGTGGTCGTACTGATTCGATTACGGTGCATCAGCTAACGTTTCAGGTCGCTTTGTTTGCTTTCCTCAATTCTGGCCAGGTATGTACCGCAGGGCAACCTTCGGTATTTTCTAACGAGGTAAATGACTAACAACTCTTACTGGTAGATTTGCCTGAACATAAAGCGCATCTATGTTCACGAGTCCATCTTCCCGCAATTCCAAGAGGCGATGATCAAGCAAGTCAAGTCGTATGTTCTCGGAGATGGATCAAAGGGTGGAGTGAGCCATGGCCCTCTGCAAAACGAGATGCAATACAACCGAGTGAAATCCTTCTTCGGGGATATCAAGTCGCAAGGGTGGAAGGTAGCTGTTGGCGGAGACATCTCGCCGTCCTCGGGATATTTCATCAACCCTACGATTATTGACCGACCCCCGGACGATTCGCGGATTGTTGTCGAGGAGCCTTTCGGTATTGCAAATTTTGCCTGCTCTGTGTTACTAAACGCTTACTCTTGTCGCAGGACCAATTGTGCCACTTCTCTCTTGGAAAGCGGAGGAAGAAGTGATCGCCCGAGCCAACGACACGCGCATGGGACTGGGAGCTTCTGTCTGGTCCAACAGCATTGAAAACGCGACGCGTATTGGAAAGAGAATCCAAGCTGGAACTGTGTGGATCAACACGCACTTCGATATCTCACCTGCAGCTCCCTTCGGGGGGCACAAGGAGAGTGGAATCGGCACAGAGTGGGGTTTGAACGGGCTCAAGGGGTTTTGCAATGTCCAGACTCTCTTTCTCAACAAGAAGGTCGTGGGTTAGGCTCTAGAAACTTGATTTGCCAACACTCAATTTATCTTGATAGTGCGTCCATCGCATCGGAAGCGCAGTGTATGTCGTACAGCATCTATCAAGAGCTGCGTAGTGAGCACTCATACTGCATTATTCAGGGCTACCAAATCGTATGAAGTATTTCTCCACCAAAAGCTTTCACCAGCGTGATGGTTGGATTGTGCCTAGGCAAAGTAGAGGCTCACGATAGCTTCTTCAAATGACCGTGGTACGTCAAACATGACTCCTTGCGATCGCCATCGATTAGTGTACAAATGTCTTGTTCAATTTATGAGATGTATCTCTCAAACACGAGGTGCAACTGACACTTACTCAAGAACAGCCAATCGAAGCTAGACCGGGGTTTACAAAGGATATCGGCGCAAGGCAACTTAAAACATGGTTCAGGGCACAAGCCACTATCCACTCGCAGATCATAACTATAAATTAAGGTGTTGGTCCGATCAGATGGTGAAAGTATAAATATTATTGCCTATTTACATGCAAACAAGCTATAGTATCAAGAATAAAAGGTTCTACAAATAACAACTAACTCTCCTCCACTCCTTTACATGCCCGGTTGATCGTGGATCTCAGATCCAGCAAGCAACCGCCATGCTGCGTATCGCTGTGCGGCGAAACCGCTTAGCAAGACTTGATGGTGGAGTACTTGCAGTGGTCGCTGGGTCCAGAGCTGATCTCCTTGGGCTCGTTGCCGGGAGTGGTGCCCTTGTACTCAGTGCAGATCTTCTTGACCGAGGTGGCGCAGGTGTTGGTGATGGTGGCGACGTCGCCCTTGTTGGAGTTGATGCCGGTGAGGAGCTTGCCGTTGGAGGCCTTGACGTTCTTGACAACGACGTTGCGCTGGCCCATGGCCTTGCAGTTTCCGCACGAGCGGTACAGCTTGCCGAAGTCAACGGCGGTGAAGCCGTCGATGGTGACCGTACCGAGACCGTTGTGCTGGATGATCTTGTCGGAGGCGCCAGTAGCACCGCCGCCCTTGACGAGGGCGTTGCCGTTGCCCTTGATGCTGAGAGCATCCTCGCAGACCTTCTTCCACCAGACGTTCTCGATGGTGCAGGCACCCTTGCAGTGAACACCCTCGATCTGGTCAGCGCCAATGATGACGTTCTTGAGCGTGGCACCGTTCTCGAGGATGAAGACGGCGTCAGCGTCGCCGCCCTCCTTCTGGCCAGTGCACTTGACACCACGGCCGTAGGTCTTCATGCCACCATCGAAGGTACCCTTGATGGTCTGGACCTTCTTGTAGGTGACGGAGCCCTTGGAGGCAGGGATGGGGAAAGAGGCACGCTTGTCGAGGACACCAACAGTGTTGGGGGTGACGTCGGCCGAGGGGGCGGCGATGGCGACGGTGGCGAAAAGGCCAGTGAGGACAGCGGAGAACTTCATGGTGATGGTTGTTTGAAAAGACTTGAGTAAAAAGACTGAGTGTTGTTTGTGTTGTGTATTTGTTGAGAGTTAAAACGAGTGTATAACCACCAGGGCTAAAGAGTGTGAATGAAGATTAAAGGCAAAGGACGATGAAGAGTGTGAGATGGATCAGAACTGCAGAAGCGCGTGGTTCCCGGCGCCTTTATACAAAAAACGAAGGCGGTTGAAGCCTTCACTCTTTGCCCATGTTCCGTTGATGAGGCTGTAGTAGCGCAGGGCTCCTCGGTCGCCGCTGGCCGAAGTTCGGTTTCAGAACCGACGGGAAGACGAAAAGGCACCAACCAGCAGAGCCAAGCCGTAGGTTCTTCTCATCCAGCGCAACGACCATTGGCGGAAATACAAACCAGTATTGATAAGGCGGTGGAATGTTTGCACACCTGGACTCCACCCTAAAACAACCATGCTAGCCCCTGACATTTCCCACCCCCACTCCGACGGTTCGGTTGTCAAATACGAACAATTGTTGGGCCACTGTCTCCTGTCTTGTGGCAGGCCCGTCGTTGAAGAAAAGTGAGCGGACGGGCGAATGTTACGGTTTGTTTGCACTTGAATGGTTCCCTTGGCTCCTCGATATGTAGCTGCAAGTATTTTAACCTTTGCTCGCCGCAGCATGTCATCCATTGTTGTCCAATGGCCCTCGGGCAAGGATATGCTTATTATTAAGGATAGTCTAAGATTTGACCCGCCAAAAGGTCGGAAACAGTCCAGTTGACAGGACCCGATCTAGTAATCCCTGTCTGGTCCTGGTTTCCCGATGTCCCGAGGGGCCGAGATGACAACCCTAGATTGGTGCGATTCGGGTTTTGAAACCCACCATGGCGCCCATTTTCCTCGGAGGAATACCTACCCATTCGGATACAGCCGTAAGACAAGCAATCAGCCCAGCCCAGGGATACTGAGCACTGCTAAACTCGTCTGAGCTTTCATGTCGCTTTGGAACAAGGATCTATCTCATGTTCTTCCGACCGTCCACCCTCCTGGGCGCACCCGGTGTACCCGGCGGCCACTTTCCTCACCCTGCGGCTGACTCTAGCCAGTCTGCAAGCTGCAGTCCGACCCCTATACTCCGGCGGCGACCCTCACCTCCACTAGTTTTGGACATGTTTACCACGGAACTACATGGAAACGCCGAGAGAAGAGCGGGAAAGGTGGATAATAGTAGCCTGTACATTGATGGAGGGCGAGTAGAAGCGACGGTCCGCAGCTAACGCTAAGTCAGACAGACTCAAGAGTCAAGCCTTTTGAATTGGTGACTGATACGTCTACGCAGCAGAGATATTGTGCAAGTCTGATCCTCGACTGTGCAACTTGAAGAAAATGAGACGCGCAAACCTGTGTCATTCCCGATCGTGTGTTGAGTGCCCAGAAATCGGGCTGTCCAAGGGCTACCCTAGAGAGAGGTCAACAGGTTCGGCGACATTGTAGCACTCTAAAAGATTCTTGGGCTAAAGAATAACACTTCTCGCGGAAGATAAAGTCCATTTCACACTAGATACGCCAATGAAGAGTCTTCTTGTTTAATATCCTGACAATAAGGGTAATCACGGATGACCACTGTTGAGTGAAATGCGGGCTGCCTTCGCCGAGTTGACAGTGTGTATGGACAGGGTCCGCAGCGCACATGTCTAAGCTCAACCGACGTAGAATCTTGTGCCCACTGCTCAAAACGTGACTTGAAACCTGGCAACACGGGAAATTTACGAAAGCATGCGTGGTAACTCTGAATATATTAGCCCCCTGATGGCTACTGAGAGATTGAAGTTCCTGTCTTTGAGCGCACAAACAGCGCATTGTCACCCAGCCTTCGTTGAAGATTCCGCGTAAACCCTCTTCAATATTACGGAAAAATGCAAGTCCGTTTACTTTAATAGACTTTACTAGATTCCATGTATTTAACGAGCTGCATTCTCAGTGTGTTCTGCATCACATTCAACCTTTCCAGGGGCTGGACAAACTGAGGCAATGGTAAAACGCACATCTCCACTTTACTTACGCATAGTATTATTTTGACCACCACCAACCAATACGCCAAAAAGGAGGCTAACCTTTTGGGGTGACAGGGAGACTCGCTCGGGACCTGATGAAGATTTGTTCTACTATGTAACTTACCACCTGAAATGTTGCACGAATGGCTGGCCGGTGCTTAATGTTTTGAAAGTCAGTCCTCGACTGCTATTCTCGTTGGATCTTCGCTGCGACGAAAATGAAGCGGACCACTCTACACGGACCAAATTCTTCCGCGCAGAGACATGGGCGAGTATTTAAGTTAGACCTTCAACTTATCCCAGGGTTTCGTTTGCCGTTGTTGCTCAAGAACACCCCTTGAAGCATGTATTGAATGGCCCATTTCGTGTTATTTAAATCATCGCAAACACGAAGTGTCTTAGAAAGGAAAGCGGTCTGATAACTTGACAGTCTACTTAATAAACGATATGCAATACTTGTCCCTCATCTATTTGTCCCTTTGCGTACCAAATCTCTCGCGGTCTTCCCTCAACATCCCAGGATTCTGTAGCTATTCCAAGTCGAGTACGGTTGTGAACTTGTGCATCAAGTTTGTCGCCGTTGCTGGCGACCCATCGCGGTCAGTGTCAAAGCTGACGTCTTTCCAGTCGTTCAACACTTTCGTATGCTCCTCGCATTTCTGTGCAGCATAAACCCAACCATCTGAGCCTAGTGGGACGCGGATGGTCCATGGCCGTCCTTTGGCCACGCCTTCTCTTTTGACGATGTCCACGATGCTCTTCGCAACCTTGACCACATCTCCGGGCATCACGTCCATCGGAGTTCTCCCAAAGAGGTCCATCATCTCCCCGAAGAGAGGCAAGTAAGCATCGACAGCAGGGGAACTGAACACGTCCTTGCCCTCTTCACGCGACTGCCCCAGGGATGTCGGGATCCCGCCGCATTCAATGGCGACACATCGAATGCCCAGAGCAAAATTTTCCTTGTGTAGGCCTTCGACATAGGCGCTCAATGCAGCCTTTGAGGATGCATAGTGCGACATGAAAGGCAGTGGCGCCCAGGCGGAACTCGACGAGGTGAAGGCGATGCAGCCGCGACCTTGAGCGCGGAACAGCGGGAGAATTGCCCTTGTAACACGCATTTGCCCGAAAAGGTTCACTTGGAAGATCTTGTTGACAAAGTCATCGCTAAGCAAGGTTAGACATCCGCTCTGAACACGAACATGGGGTAATGCCACAGCAATAGACCAACTTACTCTGCCTCTTCGGCGCTCTTGAGTCCAGTGCGGCCAGCATTGTTGACCAAGACGTCGATTGACCCAAATATCTCCCAGGCCTTCTTCACCTGGGCGTTGATCTGCGATTGAGCTGCAGTCACGTCCAGTTCGAGGAACTCGAGGTTCTCCGATTTGGCAATCCGCGGGCCGAGTCGCTCCTCGACCTTGCGACCGGAGGCAATGACCTTGTCTCCGCGGGCAAGAATGTCCCTGACGAGAGCCTCACCAATGCCGGAGGTGGTTCCCGTAACAAGCCAAGTGTAAGTCATTGTGAATGGTGGTTGTGGGTTTAGAGGTAGTGCGTTTGTTAGAATGGGTTGTCTTTGGTGTGTTGATGTGGTTCTGGAGTGAGTTGTGTGGAATGATTTAGAATACCACTTGAAGGGGAACATGCGTCCATACTTATAGTTGCAAATGAGTGTCCCGACATCATGAGGTGTTGGTTGTTGCATTGTGAATTGGGCTCACTAACACCGGACGGATGCACGGACGGACAGACGGACGGACAGACGGACACGGACGAGTTAGCTCGCTGTCGCAGTCAGGGAGCCACGTGACGCGGACGAATTGCCCCTTGTCCGTCGGCAAAGAGTCACGTGATGCGGACGAAGCTGAGTCCGCGCTGACGGCCTCATGCGGATGAAGGTAATCTCGTCCGCCAGCATTCCGGTGAGACGGACGGAACATCAGCCGCCCTCATTCTATTCCGCTCGCTCCAACGGCCCCGGAGCTCAAGTGGAGTCTCAGAAATGGACGGAGCCGGCCCAAATGCCCAGCTTAGCGCCGGTGCAAAGGCTCGGAAGCAGATGAGAAAGGGAACTCACAGTTGCATCGAGTGTCCGTCTTCAACGTCAAGCCTGCGTCATTGCGCCGTTATCTGACCAAACTCACAGGCCGCCGTCGCAAGATTCGTTGCACGTTTGCCGCCAATGCCTCCGTTTGCTCGCCTTGTTCTGTCCGTGGCAGCCGGTGCGTCGGTCAACGCCAAGAGCAAGGCTCGGCTTTCCCTAGGAACGGGATCACCCCCCAAGCCACACCCCGACCGGCTGAGCCGTTCGAAAGCCTCACGCTGTAAGATGTCGTTTCCCCCGACTGAGGCGTCTACTAATCCTATGCAGCTCTGATAGACAGGATCCTTCGGATGTCGATATCCCGGCTAATGAAGAAAGCAATCAAGTTCCCTTGGTCTCCTTCATTGCGGATAGCGAGGTAGGATACCACCCATTCACGTTAGAACCCCGATGTTGATCGTGTAGCTATGGTCGACGAGCTCTGGAGCTGATGGGACTTCCAAGTCAGTGTCCACATCGCTAGATGAAGCGCCAAAGTCGGACTCGTTCAGAGAGAGCCAAAGCCCACAATGTTCTGCCATCCTCCAGTTGCGCCAACGAAAGGCCAAGGACGTATGTGCAGCTCTCCGTTCGGCCCTACCTAGCTACGACTCTGTCATGTCGACTTTGTCCCAGCACGGGTCTTGGTGGGAAAGCTTTCGCTTCAAGACCCATCTCAACGTTGGAGAGCCTACCGAGAGTCTGACAACGTTCGCTGCCCGTACCTACACAAGCAGCAATCCATCTCTTCTGGCTACCCTCGTTACCGCCTACGCCCGCAGCTTAAATAAATATCACCAGCTGTTCGCCGTAGTAGAAAGTCTGGTCATCTCCGAGTTCGAATACGTCTCTACACTCGACGGCATGCAATGCCTCATCTTGCTCGCCAAATCCCTGACGGAAGTCGGTCATCCGCGTCGCTCATGGCTGATCTGGCGGAAGGGCATGGCTATCGCGCAACTCATGGTCGGTTTGACCATCACCAGCATTGGAATATGCTAATAATCCAACCAGGGACTTTACCGCACCGATGACAACCAGATACTTGCAAACAATGTCTGGTGGACAGTGTACCACGGGGATCGCTTCACAAGTCTACTCCTGGGAGTCCCCCATGGATTCAATGACAGCTACTACGCTTCGAAATTAACGACCATCCAACCTGCACAGGCTCAGATGGGCCTTCGGACAGTCGTGCTTGCGGGAAAAATCATTGAGAGAAATCTCGTAACTGACAAGCCTTCCCTTGCCGAGACCCTGAGCCTGGATGAGCAGCTAGGCGCCGCTGCAGCCTTGCTTCCCGAAGATTGGTGGAATAGGCCTAGCTCAGAAGAACTTTCTCATCCGACACCGAGCAATGAGCTCAGAGAAAGAGTGCTGCTGCAGTTTTACTTTTTCCACGTGAGACTCTATCTCCATTTACCATTCATGGCAAAGTCGGTTACCACGTCAACATCCGTCATCAGCAAGTTGGCCTGCATGGAAGCCTCCCGCCAAATGCTTAAGCGCTTCTTGCTGCTCCACTCCACGACGCAGGGCCCATATCTTTTCGAATGCAAGACAACTGCATTTCTCTCATTTATGGCTGCTGTTATTTTGATTCTCGGGCTCGATGATCTGGGTAATATGCTGACTCCACCAAGCTCTGAAGAGGACATGAGCCTGCTTGCAGGCGTTAGGAACATATTTCATCAGGCCGTGAAAAAGGATGGATCCAAGATCTCATCCCAATGTTTCAATGCTCTCTGTACGCTCATGAAAGCCAAGGATACTGACTTCCAAACAGTTGGACTGGGTGAGCAGCCAGATAAGAAGATCCTGATACCTTATTTTGGGATTGTTTTGCGTCGCCGCAAAACGGGAACCAACACGTCCCTTGTGCCATCTCATACTGAGACACATACTCAGTTTGATCAAGGCCAGGGATCATCAGCCATGCCGTTTTCAGGCTCCGGCCTTCTGACTGGTACCTCTGGCGAAGTAGAACCGCAGGCATTGGAGTACCTGGGCCGTTCCATGGCTAGTCCTATGTTGGGGCCTGCTGACCTTCCAGGAGAGAATTCCAGCTTAAATGTATTGGGAGATTTTATGTGGCCTGATCCCTTAATGATGGATCTCGATCACGACTGGAACATGTTGACTAACTTTAGCAACACCTTTTGATGAAAGGCCATAGCAATCAGATTGTGTTCGTTACTCGCTATCACTTATAGCTAGCTGCTCTAAAGCATGCTACTTGAAAGTGAAGCTGCTTCCAAAATGATCTTGCCTTAATCTGCTCTGTCCCCTCCCCTGGGCGTTTTCACGCAGTGTGCCTTCTGGAACATCATAATCATCCCAGTAGATCCCGCGCCTCTGCAGCTCAGGAACGAGAAGATTCACAATATCTTCCCATGACTGAGGTTGGACGACAGGAGAGAGGTTGAACCCGTCAAGGTCGGCTTCCTTAATCCACGTCTCCATCCCATCGGCGACTGTCTGCGGACTTCCGACAAGGACTGCACCGTTTCCGCCAATGGACAGTTCCTCAGCGGCACGACGAGGAGTCCACTTCCCAGCGCCTGCTTTCTCGTTGAAAAGGTTGCTAAAGGCTGACTGGATGATCGCGGACGACTTGCTGTCGTCGGGCTTGATCTCCTGATCCAAGTCGTACTGGCTTAAATCAATTCCTGTGAAGGCACTGAAAATGACCAGGCCACCTTCCAATGACTGGTACTTTTTGACCTCTTCGAGCTTTCTCGCAGCGTCTTCATCTGTTTCACCAAGAATGACAGTCAGACACTGGAAGAACTTGAGGCTCGCCGGATCTCGGCCTTGCTCGGCCGCCAACTGACGAATCCGAGCAATCTTGGGTGCCAAAGTACCCGGGACGTGTCCTGCTACGAAGATTGCTTCGGCGTGTTTCGAGGCAAACGCTGAGCCCGCACTGAGAAAGTCAGAAAATGAGTCGAAGATGGCTTTAGTATGATTGCTCACGGTGACGTTCCAGCTTGGAAGAGAAAGGGTGTACGCTGCGGGCTTGGGTCCACGATGAATGGGCTGTTTAGTTGATGATACTTGCCCTGGTGGTTGATGGTGCGCACTCTGGATGGGTCAATGTATGTCTCAGTCTCTTTGTTTTCAATGACTGCATCATCGGCGATGGACGATTCCCATAACCTGTATACCATCAGCACTTGGAAGGCCGTATCGAAAGCGCTCGATAGAAGAACCACAGGAACCTACTGGTACAGGAGCGTCATCAGTTCATCGGCTGCGGCATAGCGTTCGTCATGGGGAATGAGATCGGTCAATCCCATTGCAAGAGCGCTCGACTTGTTCCAGGAAGTCACGATATTCCAGGCAATTCTGCCCTTGGTGAAATGGTCGAGCGTTGAGAACCGACGGGCCAGCAAGAAAGGCCGTTCATAGCTTGTTGACGCCGTGATCCCAAAGCCCAGTGACTTTGTTACGGCAGCCATTGCCGATATGGGCTTGCTTGAGGTCAGTTGTACTCGCTCATTTGTCCTTCTGGAAACCACTTACAATGAACGGATCTGTCACAGGGAACTCCGACGCCACCTTGATGGCAGCATCCCGACTTCCCTTGTACACATCAAACCCTCCAACTGTATCAGCCAAGAAGTAGCTCAGGAATTTGCCCTTCTCTAGCAGCCTCGCGGTCTCTGTCCAGTAGTCGAGGTTTCGTTTCTTGGCTGACTGATCGAGGGGGTTTCGCCATTGACCCGGGCTAGTATGCCCAACGGTGCAGGAGTCAAAGGCATTCAGATAAATGCGCTTCTTTCCTTCTGCCATGTTGGCTGTTTCGAAGTTCTTTTCTATGTTGTTGGTATTGCGTCTGCGTCTACTGCCTTAAGTCTTACTTTGACGAGTCGGATAAATGTTGTCTGTAGTCGAGAAGAACCTGAGCTGAAGGGTCTTCTGAGACTGGTGACTTTCACCCAGCCATTGAGAGCGAGATAAGGTACTCTTAGATCGGCATGGGTTCCCACATCCGGCGACTCACACTGCATGTCAGAAGGTGCCAGGGGTCGGGTTTCGAAGAAGGCCCACTTAGACGCCTGCAGTCGGCACCCGGCAATGGCGTCTTATCTCCGAGACGACTTCGCCATTATAGCCAAAGTTGCGTCTTACACAGTTGACTTCAAGCTGTCTGTATGAGGTGAAGTGCGCTTCAGGTTTCCCCATTCGGGCAAATATAGCCCGAGCTCGGTTCGGGGATCGTTCAGATACACCCGAGATCCACATTGATCCCGACAAGCTGGAACTTGGCGAGCGTACTGGCTTGGTCGCAATCGCCGCCAAACTGGCGTCTTGTTCAGTTGGCCGACGCAGGTTGTGACGTCCCTGATGATAGGCTGTACATATATCCGATTGTCTGGAACCGAACCATGCCTGCAGATCAACAACATTGTGCATTGCATCTGTCTGATCCTTGGCATCGTTGCGCTGACATGGCTTCCAACAAAGAATTCGGGGTCATTGACCGCAAGGAGAGCGCCGCTGCTCAAGTTACGGCCGATGTTTCCAGCAACGAAGATGTGGCTACCAGTCAGCATGAGCATCGTCGACGAGTTCTTGGTGTTACACTTCCCGTGTATTTCAACACCGACCCTGATCGAACCTTGGTTCGGAAGCTCGACACCTTTCTCTTGTGTGTCCCTCCCTGATTAGACCCGAGATCCACGAAGGGTGATGACTGACCGTGGAATAGGTCTTACACCGCCCTATCGTGCTTCATTCAGACTCTGGATAACACCAACATCAGGTAGGATTTTGTCCATACTTTGCGGAACTATGTACTGATAGACTCGTCTAGCAACGCTTATGTGTCCGGAATGAAGGAAGATGTAAGCCGACATCCACTTGAACGGTGGAAGATAATTGAGCTGACCGAGATTGACAGCTTTCACTGTATGGCAATGAGTTGAACTACTTCTCGACGACCTTCAACTGCGGCATCATCGCAGGAGCAGGTTAGATTTCACGTTGGTCGTTTCGTTACTTATACTAACCACTTTGCAGTTCCTCTTATGCTTCTAGCCACAAGAATCCGCCCTTCAGTCCTGATGCCAATCTGCGAGCTTAGTTGGACTGGCTTGGTGATGGCAATCGCCGGTGCCAAGAATGCTGGTACAGTAAGTCAACTATCGTCCGCTTATATCGTTGGTTGGCAAGGGCTTATGAACGTTTCCATTGCAGATTTACGGTCTCCGGTTCGCCATTGGATTCTTCCAGGGCATTGCATTCCCTGGTTTCGCTGCCATTTTGGGTGCTTGGTACACCCCTACAGAGTTGGGCAAGAGAATGGCGCTTTATGAAGTCTCTGCGAGAGTGGCTGGAATGTTCTCTGGATATATCCAAGCTGGTCTTTACACAAACATGAATGGTCGCGGTATGGCTAGTTGGAGGTCTGCATTCGTCCCTTGAAGCTTTGGAGCAACAATCACTGACTCTCTCAGGTGGCTGTTCATTTTTGACGGAATCATCTCTCTCCCCATCGCTATTTGGGGCTTCTATGCTCTGCCTGACCAGCCTAGCAACACAAAAGCAAGATGGCTCAAGCCTGAGGTAAAGCCGAGCACAAATTCCTCGATTTGGAATATTCTGACATCGTCTGGCAGGAAATTGAGCTTGCCAATCATCGGATGGACAGCATTGGTAGACGTCCCGTGCAAAAGGTGACCTGGAAGCGCTTCAAGAGTATCTGGTCGACGTGGCACGTTTACTTCTTTGCCACGTGCTACTTGTGAGTGATTCGATTACCTGATTTTAATAGTGCGTTTGTATTGAATCTTGGCTAATCGTTCACACCTACAGCCTTTATGGTGCCTTCTCTTGGGGAGATGGCTACTTCAACCTATGGCTCACCTATCTCGGAAAGTACACTGTGCCACAGATTAACAATATTCCAACGGCGGGCCAGGGAGCTGCCCTGATCAATTCTCTCATCAGTGGCTACGTCTCGGATTTACTGCAGAACCGCCCTGTGGTCATTGTAGCCAACATGATCCTGTGCCTTCTGGGTAACGCTTTCGTTTCTGTTTGGGAATCTCCGGATTGGCTTAAATTCGTTGGATACATCTCCATAACCGCAGGTCTACCCGCACAGTCTGTCACGATTGCGTGGCTGAACGAGGTCTGCCAAGGAAACGGTAACCTGCGTGGATTGATCGTTTCCATTGGAAACACATGCGTCTATGCCATCAACTCTTGGGCTCTGGTCTTCCTCTTTCCAGCTGTAGACGGTAAGTAAACTATTTGAGACCCAGAATATCTAACACGAGGGCTAATGGGCATTTGATAGCACCACGCTACGAGTACGGATACCAGATTTGCGCTGGCATGATCGGACTTGCCATTGTTTCCGTCTTCGCAATCCTCTTTATGATTCGGCGAGATCTGTGAGTTACTCCTTCCATTACTTTTGAGATATTATGACTGATGCATTGTCTACAGAAAGAGCGGTGCGGCAATCCGCAACGAATCTGGGCTGTTGGAGTACGACGCTTGGAAGCAGGAGGAGGAGCCCATTGTTGAAGAACCAGCTACCAATTCAAAGGTCTGATGGAAAGAGGATCAGGGCTCAAGTCATTTTAGGGTTATTGATTGCCCGTCCTACAAGGTCGCTGCTACTTTAGGCCTATTGCTAAGATGCAGTTGAGGCTGTGGTAGGAAGATTGATGCCGACACCTTACGTTCTGGAATACTCCTGTCATTTCCCTGCCTGATAGAAACCTCAATCATTGAAATCCACCTTTGTGTGCTACTTTGAACTTTGCACTTTATTACCATCCACCACTTCCCATATCCTATGATGTCTTTGACCCACTAGGGCTGTTGAAGTTTTGATGAACCGGCTGTCATCTTCCACTGGCGGCTTGAGATGAGAGGCTAAGTCGACATAATTTTGACAGCACACGCTACTGTTAAGCTAGAATAATGAAATCGACAGGGGGTCTTGGTTTTAGGATGGCGCAAACGCATGACAGCTTCGAAAACGGGTTCGACTACGTCTATAGAGCTTAGTTACAACCCGATGACCTGGTAAGCATCTCGCTTGCAAGTGAATGCTAAGTATCACGCCATATTAGTTGCAAATGAATGTCGCTCTACCCCCAAAGCCTGAACTTATGTGTGTGGGTTCTGTCTGCTGCTTATCAAGCCCGGGGCTATCATCCAAACTAAGATATATTAACGATAGTGACGGGGAACATACTGACCTCTCCACCCCTTTGATCTTCAGCACCCCTGTCGAAGGAATGATGGATAACGAAGTGGTGGATACCACGCACACGCTGATACCCAATCCTACCCTATGATAAGTGTCTGAACTGGCGTCATCTGCCAATATTATTGCGTATGGTTGGCACTCACCATTTTGTAGTGTCCTTCCTTCGCTTAGGCTTTCCCTTTTCTGAAGAACTTGAAGTTCGCCGGTCCCGATAGCGGCTACACGCTTTCTCGACGAGGTTCGCCGATGGCACAAATAAAATAGGCTAGCGGGAGTTGAAGATTGGCGTCGACTTTTATTACGTGCGTAGTACGCCGAGTTGAATGGATCCATGGTTCTGAGCAATGGGACCAGAAACATCTAGACCAGTGAGATGACTAAACATCTCGTTCGCGAAGTGGGAATGGAAAGAGGGGTCTCTTTTCATCGCCTTCCAGCGGCGTCTCTTCAATAATCGTCACACAAAGCTCGTGGTCTGCCTACGTTACGTGGGTATGTGCTTTGTACCGAGCAAATCTTGTGGTTATCAGCTAGCACGAATATGCCCATCATTATTGGAGTGGACGTTGGTAAGTTGGTTGTGCCGACATCAGAATTACTGTTAACGAATTGTCTATGTAGGAGGCACCAACACAGATGCCACTGCCATTAATTTAGCATTGAGTGACACACTAAGGGAAGAAAGCATTCTTGCATCCTTTAAGACGTCAACCACACGAGAAGTGAAAGATGGCATCGAAACCGCACTTAAGGAAGTACTTCGACAACTTCCGTCAAAAAGCCGAGGTGACATCGTCGCTGTGAATCTCGGCACGACTGTGAGCGTTGTTTCTAAACTTGATTCTTCAAATAATGAGTTCTGACTTTGAACAGCACTTTATCAATGCCGTTGTCGAGAAAGACATTAAGATACTAGCCAGAGTGGCCGCTTTGCGGCTTTGTGGACCATACGGAACAGAAGTGCCACCATTTGCCGGCTTGCCCGATGACCTCAGGACAATAGTTGAAGGCTTTAGTGTATGCCTCCCGGGGGGGCTGGAAGGTGTGTGCTCTTCCCTCGATTTAGTCATTTTTAGGGCTTTCCATGATGACCCTTCTAGTTGATGGCCGTATTATCACCCCCGTCGACGCTGACGCTGTGAGGAAATCGGCGCAAGAGATCAAAGCAGCTGGCATAAGGGATGTTGCTATTGTAGGAACATATTCTCCGATTGACTCAGTGTTCCACCAAGAAGATCAAGTCAGCACCATCCTGCGTTCCATCTTAGGGCAAGAAGTCAACATTACGCTCTCGCACAATGTGGCTGGCATTGGATTCATAGAGAGAGAAAATGCCACCATTCTGAACGCGGCAATTCTGCCATTTGCCAGAAGGACCATTCAACAGTTTCGCCAGGCGTTACTAGGCTTGAATATCTCGGCATCTTTGTGAGTTGCGTTGTACCCCTTGTTAACTATGTACAAAGCTTATCAACACAACGTAGGTTTCTGACCAAGAACGACGGGACGCTGATTACAGCGGAGGATGCTTCACGACTTCCAATCTCAACGTTTCTATCCGGACCAACAAATTCTCTGACGGGAGCCGTATTCCTAGCAGATCTCAAGGACGCCCTTAGCCAAGGCGCGTTAGTGCTTGATATTGGGGGAACAACATCGGATGTGTGCGCAGTTGAGCCGTCTGGTCTGCCCCGACCAGCTGCAGCATTCTCATATCTTGCAGGTGTGAGAACAAATTTTGCCGTCTCAGACCTACGCAGTATAGGTGTTGGAGGAGGTTCACTTGTCCAGACCACATCGTTAGGGAAGATCAGCATTGGGCCTCAGTCAGTGAGCAAGGATCTTACTACAAAGGCTAGAGTATTTGGGGGTTCGGTCTTGACGGCCACAGATATTCTTGTTGCCACAGGGCTTCAAGGTATCGGTGACAGTTCTTTGATATCCGACATTTCGCCCGAAGTGGTGATCGAAGCGAAGAGTCAGATAAAAGTGTTACTCGAGAAAGTCATCGACGAGATGAAGACATCCGAGGCGGACATTCCTGTCATCTTGGTAGGAGGAGGCAGCATCATCTGTCCAGAGTCGCTGAGTGGCGTTTCGAGAATCATACGACCCGCATACTCGCAAGTCGCAAACGCTGTCGGGGCAGCTATGGCGAAAGTCTCTGGTTTGGTTGACACTATCGTCAACTTGACGGACGATAAGTCCGAGGAAGATGCACTTGTTACGGCGAGAGGGCAGGCTATTGCAAAGGCGCAAGAAAACGGAGCAGACGACCCGGAGATTGTCGAAGAAGCCGTTCTCCCAATTCCCTACGTCACCACGAGATGTCGCCGCATCATTATTCGTGCCGCGGGAAAGTTATCCAGGTCCCGCACCATTGTTCATAACGAGGGTGGAGAGGATGAGGAATATGCTTTCCACGAAGACGGGCTCGTGACAAGATCGGATCAAGAATCTCGCAAAGTTATCACAGCTTCAACTATTGACATCAATTCCTATCGTCCAGTTGTTAAGAATAAACGCTGGAGCTTGTCAACAACCGACTTGGACTTTGTAGCGGATGGGTGCGCTATTCTCGGATGTGGAGGTGGCGGAGACACCTACGGCAGCCACCTCAGCGTCAAAAAACTGCTGTCTACCGGACAGGAAATCGAGATTGTGTCCTCCGAACAGCTTCCAGATGAAGGGTTCATTCCGGCGGTGGGATTTATGGGATCCCCAAGCACATTCTCCGAGCGACCTCCGTCCGGAGATGAGTTGAAGAACTCGGTAAACGCGGTTCTTCGATCCCAAGGGCTCGGTATAGCTGACTTGACGGCCGTCATGAGTCTGGAGATCGGAGGCTCCAACGGAATGAGGGGGATACAGACGGCAATCTGGACAGGAAAGCCACTTGTCGATGCCGATCTCATGGGTCGCGCGTATCCCAATCTCTGGCAGGTCACGCCGCACAATGCTGGGATTTCACTTGCTCCGGCTGCAGCGTCAGATGCCAAGGGCAATACTGTGGTTCATGTTCAAGCTGGTTCCAATAGAGACGTCGAGGACATACTCCGACAAGTCTGTGTGCAGATGGGCCAGGCTGCAGGAATATCTCTTGGTGCGTTGAGTGGCCAACAGGTTAAACAGCACGCCTGCCAACGTTCCATCTCTCTCGCATGGCACCTCGGTCGTGCAGTGGCCCTCGCACGGCTACACAAGCGGGACGTGATAGATGAGATTCTTTCTGTCTATCCCGGTAAAAGGATCTTGACTGGAAAGATCACTCGGGTAACTCGAGACGTGCGGGGAGGGTTCACTGAGGGATCACTCGAGATTATGCCTTTCGCAGCATCAACTCAGCAGTCGGTTCCTTCTCCAGATGTTTCCCTCTTGGCAAACCGCGCCCTCATTACGTTCCAAAACGAGAACATCCAAGTCGTCGATGTCGAGAGCCAAACAACCATAGCCAGTGTCCCTGACCTGATTTGTGTTCTTGATGCGGAAGATGGCAGAGCATTGGGGACGCAGGATTATAGATACGGGCTTCGTGTCAACGTCGTTGTGCTCATCGGTAGCCCTCAATGGACAGAAGGGGAGGGCTTGAAGAACGGGGGTCCGAAGGCCTTTGGGTAAGTTTCTCTTCATTCCTTGATGTTGTGCTGCTGGTTCCTATTTCAACACCTTAATTCTCGGGTGGAGTTCCCCAGCTGGCACCTAATCCGTTCGAATGGCAGCTTCACTTCGACCGAACTTAGATGAAGCAATAGCTGATATTCTTAACTTTAGACTTGATACGGAATACGTCGCTGCTGCAGAGTACAGGGAACCTAAATCTGTAATCGAAGAGTTCAATGAGAGTTGAACGAGGAGTCAGCTATGAGACAATAGGCAGAATGCGCAATTAGACAAGAGATTGTATTATCTATCTAGGTTGGGTATATACACAGCCGCAATCGAGTCGTCGAGCAGTAAATCGTAAAAGCACCTCGGTTAGACTTCCGCACATAGTCCTAGGTTCTGGAGCAAATCCCATGCCAAGACGTCAATCCCACCGGCCTTCTCGTCTTCAATACCAAAGGCTATAAATAATTCGTCGTCTAGGTATCCGTGGTACCTTTGACTTCGGTTCTTCCAACTCATCGAGGTAACATAGAACATGTCCGAGGTATCGCGGTCTATATGCTTCTCTCGTCCGTGGATCCACACAGGTTTCTGTGATATGGCGTAGATTTCAAAGGGTGCGCGCTGGTGGAATACCACGACATACGGCTCGTAGACACCATGGTAATTATAGTATGTCTTGTGCTGGACAATGGTGAAGATGAAAGCATTGGTCTCGTCCGGGACGCAGGAGGCATCTTTCTTCCGACACATGGTGATCTGAAGCGAGTTGGTGGCTTGGTGAATTGACTCCAGCTCCAATGGCAACTGTGGCAGGTATTTGGACAAGCACTGCTCGTCCGAGGAGGCGGCCAAGGGCGCTAGGTCTGGCCCTGCGGAGCCATCTAGGCTGATCTGAGAGAAGACGCGTTTGGGTGCGATGTCGTAGTGAATGTACATCTGGCCGGCGGTGTCCCAAAACGGGAACCAATTCTTCTCCATGATACTCCACGGGAGAGGCCGCTGAAGCTCTGTTCCGAGCCGGAAGTCGGTGGGCACAGCCACCTCAGTCCCCCATTCAAGAAGCATGCGGAAGTCTTGGAAGAACTGGCCGTAGCAAGTGAAGATGGAGTTGGAACCGAAGACGATGTAGGGGTCGTTGGGTCCAAAGAAGACGCGTGCATCGTGAGGACCAGCAATTTGGTTCATGTACGAGAGCTCGCCCTCACATCGGTCGCCGGCCGTGGCAGCAATGGGCAGCGGCGTTGGGGGATGAAGGCATCGGAGAACGTCGTCCTGAAACACGGCGTTGCAAGTGATTTCGGTGAAGAAGGTCGATATCTCCTTGACTTGTTGGGCGACAATGATCCATGTGTTGTCGAGGGTTGGATGTGGGATGATGTTAGGGTTCATGGCTTTCACCCCGCCGAAGTCGATGAGAAAGAACTTGGTGTCTTTTGTTGATAATGAGAAGACCTCCTGGTGCAGGTTGTCTGGATTGGACGAGACAACATGGTTGGTTGTTGTGTCGTCGAGGACATTGTTGCTGTCGCTGATGGGAGCTGGCGTTGCTGGAGCTTCTGAAACGTCTGAAGTAGAACTCGGCGACAGCTCCTCTTCTTGAGGCCGGTCTACTTCTTGAGGTACGTCCACGTCTTCAGGTACGTCCACTTCTTGAGGCACGTCCACTTCTTGAGGCACGTCCACTTCTTGGTGTTGGTCAGAGTCGCTCACGCCCACCTTCGGTTCGGCCAGTGGAAGTTCAGCCCACCCCGTTTCCTGCGTGGGCGCGACCCCTGGTGAGGTGTATAGGTACAATCCGACATAAATAAGAAAAAGAATAGAGCCAGTGAAGAGTGAAAGGCGTTTGACGTCTCTTACGATCATTTTGGGTCCCGGGCCAAGACAGGACAAGACAAGACACGGCTGCAGCAATCGCGAGGTTCGTAGAAAAATTGGATGCACCAAGGGCTCTCTCGGCAGGTTCGTTGCCGTGAAGACCAGGGTTTGCGAGAGCAGACACTGCGGAGTCGAAATGCCATTAGTTACTACTGCGACATCCAAACAAGCATTGTCATATGCATGCCGAGGCTCGGCGTCAATACCCCGCGTCGCTCCAGGCCCTCCGCACACCACATCGGCGACTGATCCTGGTCTACTGCAGGGGGTCGAATCTTACAGGGCGAGGCAATTGGACGATCCCTGGGGATTAGACAATGCCCGGGGAAGTTGGAGGTTGGCGTGAGTGAAAGATGGGGCGTTAAGACCGATATAGATCTTCCCCGGAAACACCGCACGGAGTAGATTCCCTTTGTGGTGTGACTACGGGGAAAACCCGGGGCTCGTTTACTCCAATCACGTCAGTGAGTCATGGCTTGACATGATATCAGTGCAATCGTGGTTCTTGTTGGTTGCGGAAGTTGCCTTTGGGTGGGAGTCCGGGCGACGTCGACCAAGGCACAGGTGCATCATGCAAGAGCATCCAGGCAGAGCAACTTGTGATCGTGGTTGATCTTTGCACTAAAGTCTGCAGAGCTCGGTTTAGACGCGCATTGCTACGCCCGGAATTGGCAAAGAGGGTTTTAGGATCAAGCATAAAGTGCACAAATTTAATTGATCTAGTTATTCACAATTCTCATGCCTTGCTGTCCCACGCACTCCCTGCAAGCGGCTGTCCCATCGTCTTCTTGTAGAACCAACTAGCAAATTTAACACTAGGCGTGTCAATAAACCTTGTGACCGATTCTGCCAGTCCAAACGTTACTGGCACCAGAATGATGTGAGGCAAGAGGTACGAAATCTCCAGCCCAACAGGACTTGTCTTGGGCACCGTCACCTTATTTGCCCACTGGGGTATGTTCTGTAGGTGCTCATCCACCAGCCATCCCATGGCGACGTACAGTCTATCGCCCAGAGTCCAGAGCACCGGACCATGTATCAAATACAGGCCAAAGGAAATGCGTCCAAGCCATTGACAGATCCTCGTCTCGAAGAAGCCCTTCAGCCAGTGGATACGTGGGACTGCCGCAACGAGGAAAACGGCCGCCCAGAACAGGTAAAACCACTTGTAGTCATAGACAGCCTGCGGCTTGAGGTAAGATAGGTAATACCAGCCCCGATTCTTTGCAAGTTGTTCGACGTCAGAGTTTTGGCTGGGGACGCCCCCAAGGAACAACCCAAGGGCGAGCAGGTGGTAGTAGATGAACTCCTTGGCAGGTTCCAGGCGCGCCAGAAAACGTGGCAGCTCGCCCTTCTTCGCAAGTAGGTCCAGATCGCAGAGCAACATGCCAGCAACGAACGTAGCGCAGTACCAGCCATCGCTGATATACATGAAGTAGCAGATGAGGCCAGCCTCGCACCAGAGACGTGCCGTGCGCGAGCATCGTGAAAAGGCCATCAGGGACGTGTAGACGACGATGGAGCCCTTGAACTCGATGGGGATGGACCACAAGTGGCGGTTGTAAGTGAGCCACGGGACGCCGCCCTCCTTAAAGACGAAGCTGAAGTTCTTGAACTCGATGTAGAGCGCCCAAAACTCGTCTCGCAAGGTAGGCTGCATCGCCAGTGGCCGCACCCACATCCCCAAGCCGTGCCAGACACCCACGAAAAGGGAAACGGTGACGATGAGAGGTAGAAAGAGTCGGATCCAGCGCCTGAACAAAGCAGACGCTAGGTTGTCGCCGAGCTTGATGTATTCGCCCGCATGGATGAGGCTCAACGGCTTCATCGACAAGACGTATCCCGAGATGACGAAGAAGGTTACCACCGCATAGTGGCCGCCGCTGAAAAAGTGTCGAATGCCGTGGAAGGAGGCCATGTAGTATTTGCCCTCGTATCCGAAGCCATTCTCAAACGCGCCCTCGAGGTCGCCCTCGTCGTGGGCCCATAGCTCGTGGTGGTGCAAGTAGACGAGGAAGGCGGCGAATCCTCTCAACCCGTCCAGATATGCGGTCGGTCGTAACTTGTCGCCTTTGGGTGATGGCTTGGGCCAAAGAGACCACTTCATGCGTCGGAACTTCTTCTTGTATTGGTGGACTGACGTAGCTGGCTTCCAGCTATTTTCGAGTGTCAGATCGGGGCTGAACCTGGGCTTTGTCTCCCATTCCTGGCCGTTGAGGATGCCCTTTTGCGGTGAAGACATTTCAATGATGGATGATAACGACGTATTGTTCAATTGAATTGAGAGTGGCACAAAACAACCCAGAGATGCTTTCCTCCCCCATTTACGATTGTAGATAGCTATATGCCGACATATTTTGTCATTGGCTTACCCCGGTCAATCCTAGGCCAGGTCGTCCGGGGTTGTCCGGGGTCGGCCGAGTCCCCGGCCCGTGAAGATCGGCGCCTTGTGGTTCCCGAGGCTGGCGGTCTGGCTCGTGCTTGCGGGGTGCGGGGACGAGGCCTGCTAGCACGAAGTATTCGTTTAGATAATGAAGCTCGACGATGGATGGGAGGAGACGGCAGAAATCACAGAAAGCCACCCTTGCAAGGAACCATGCAACGGCCCTGTATGGCGAAGATCCCGTATTCATTTGAGCATCTTGTGCGATCAAAAGTGCCTGTTTAGTCTTGTTGGCTGCCCGATGACGTTTTCTGCAACAGACTGCAACGCCAACGAGATTAGGCTCGGCACAACTACTCCGTCCGTTCCCTCGTGCCTCTTTCCAGAACCAGCAATTCCCCCGGACGGCGTCTTCACATGCACGGGCAGTTGGCGGGAAGTGACCAATGCGAATGCCACCTTGCTCAGCAGTGTGGTGTGGCGATGTGGCTGGGACATCGGTCCCTTGCGTGGCTAGCCCTGAGAGGTGTTGCCAAACAGCCGCCAACTCCCAATGAGCTTCTCATGGTGACGCGGTATCCAAAGTTCCTCGGCGTCAAGGCGTGGGCTGAAAGCTTGTCTGCTCGTGGCAGCGGTTTGCATCCAAAAGGGTGGGGTTGCAGTGCAGGATGTTCACGACCCATGAGCCAACCAAGTCATTAACACGGTAATAGCTCCGTGATATGCCGTCCAGGCCAACAGGCCTTCCAGGTCAGTCCCTGGTTCCCCCGCCATCTCCGGGAATTGCCTCAGAGGATATCCCTGTCATCGTTCGGCTTGCAGTCTTTCACATGGGACGGCCGATCCCGTCCATGCCAATCTCCACTGTGATGGGAGTGAACTGCGGGTGACGGGGCGAGAAGCCATGTCGTCCGTGTTGTAAAGAAGCGGTACCCCATGATAAGACTGCCATAGTCTTTGGCAACTTGTCCTTGGCCGTTCTCGGGACGTTGCAACGAGAAGTCCTCTGTCTGAACTCCAACCCCAACCGACTTTCGTATACGAGCAGTACTCTACGCTTCCTTGTATTTGCCTCGATATGCCCTCTCGCCCACGACAGAACGCGCCGGCTAGCCTTCGCATCAGTCCCCCCACAGAGTTCGCGCTCAAGAGCGAAGCAGTTGGGGAATACAGGGACGTAGACATGTACTCTCCACTGGGTTCGCCGACTCTGGCAGCCTCCACGGCCAAGCTCAGGAACAAGGTGCCGGCGCAGATGGTGAGGTACCTCCGCCTGTACTTCGCCTGCGTCTGCATCATCCTCATTATCCTAAACATCGACATCCTCCCCGCAATTCCTAGCCCTTGGGATGTGCTCCACAGCAGGGAGCAGCCTCAGCATCCTCTTCTTCCGGGCAGCTCGTTCCCGCAGAAGATATGGCAGACGTGGAAAGTCAATCCCCTAGACTTTGAGGAGAAGGACACGCTCAACGTCCGGTCATGGCTTGAGAAGAATCCCGGCATGCGGTACGAGGTGCTCACAGACGCAAACGAGCTATCGTACGTGGAGCAGTATTTCGGTCCAAACGGCTTCAAGCGCATGGATATTGTGGACTTTTACCGGTCCATCAACATCCCCATCATCAAAGCCGACTTGCTGCGGTACATGATCATGTATGCCGAGGGCGGCGTGTACGCAGACATCGACGTTGAGGCTCTGAGACCTGTCCATCGATTCATCCCTGAGCGCTACGATGAGAAAGACATTGACATGATCGTCGGTGTCGAAATTGACCAACCCGACTTCCGCGACCATCCAATCCTGGGCAAAAAGTCCATGTCTTTCTGCCAATGGACGCTTATCTCGCGTCCGCAGCAGCCCGTCATGCTTCGTTTGATCGAGAACATCATGGCCTGGCTCAAGGGCGTCGCCAAGAAGCAAGGAGTATCACTGGGAGACGTCCAGCTCGACTTCGACCAAGTGATAAGTGGCACTGGGCCATCGGCTTTTACCATCGCCCTCATCGAGGAGATGAACCAGAGATCTCACGGCACCGAGGTTACGTGGGACATGTTCCACAACCTGGACGAGTCCAAGGTTGTCGGGCGCGTACTTGTTCTCGACGTCGAGGCCTTCTGCGCGGGACAGGGCCACTCCGACTCGGGCAACCACAACGCCCGCGGTGCGCTTGTCAAGCATCATTATCATGCGTCGAACTGGCCGAGTCGACACCCGCGCTTTAGCCATCCGGTGTATGGCCAGGTCGAGGACTGCAACTGGGAGTTGGAGTGCGTGCGAAAGTGGGATGAGAACGTTGCCGAGTTTGATAAGTTGTCAGAAGAGGAGAAGAAACAAAGGATTGAGAGTAAACAGGGTGAGGAGTCCAAGGAGGAGATCTGAGGCGTGGTATTCTTAATTAGGGCTACAATAGATATCCATCCGAATTTACGAAACTGACCAGTTACACAAACTGACGACAAAAACTGCCGATAAAGTGAAACCCAGATGCTCCGCCTGCGCACGACGAAGCGATGTATGCCCCTACTTACCAATGACGGATCGGCCGGCGAGCGCAGAGAGGTGTATCTATCAACAGCCTCAACTACTACCGTTCCTGTTGAGGTACCAGACACTCCCCATCAGGTGCTTCCGTTTCTTGACTCCTCTGCAAAGCATTTGATGCCGCTCCGCCTCATGCATCGCTACGCAGCCACCACGGCCAAGTCTTTTGCCGTAGCTTTCCAATTGCACAAAAGACTAGTTCAGAGTCTACAAGTGGACATCCCTTCCCTCGCCTTCAAACATTCGTTTCTCCTCGACACAGTCATTCTCGTCGCTATAATTCACGTGGGCAGCTTGGACCCATGGTCAGTGAGTTTATTGGATGTGGCGACGTATCGAAACCAAGCCATCAGCGCCGTTCGTGGCGAGCTCCTCAACATCTCCGACAATATACGCGCCATCCGTATGTCGTCTCTCCTCCTAGGGGCCACATCCTTCGCGCACATTGGGTCACAGGTTGCTCGGGGATATGGCTCACAAAGTTCTTGGCCTTGACCATCGACTCGCGCCCTTTCATGCCGGGAGAAACCGGTCATCGGTAAGAGAAGCATACCCACGGTCGTCGGTATGGACTTCAAGTCGAAGAAGATGACGGTGATTGGGCACACCGCGATGACCTCTATCAAGCCGCATCGGGTATTGAGAAACTGTTTGAGGCACTGCATCGGCCACATACGAGGTCATCAATTGTCTGCCAGCTCAAAACACGGCCATTCTTCTGCGTGACAGAAGGCTTTGTCCAACTGGCCAGCCAAGAGCGACCGAGAGCGCTGACAATCATGGCATACTACTTGGCATTTCTCCATACTTCCCGGTGTGGCTGAATGGAGATGTCGCAATAGGAGACTTGGGGAAGATAGCTACAATACTGGGCACTGAATGGCGCGATCTTTTGTCTATCCTAATGGCGGCTGCCATCATCGAGGAGGAAGCGGTATTGACCAAATATCTCATTCAACAAGTAAACTTCGAATGCAAAACCAGCATTTTTTGTTCCGTGGGAAGATAGTGCTTTATTTAGTTCATCAGTATAGGCGCGACTGGAAAACTACTGTTCTAGTACGTGCTAGCCATGACCGATAGTCGACCGCCATCGGTGATAAGAATAGAGCCGTTGGAGTAACTCCCAGATCGGCTTGTCAGATACAAAATAGCCCCAGTCATTTCCTCATCACCTCCAAACCTCCGAGCGGGGATGAAACGCTGGTCATCGATGGACTCTTCTTCCGGCTTGCGGTTGTCCATTAGGACGGAAGCTAGAGTCGAGGGGTATACTTCCAAGAGCACACGTTAGCTTAATCTCTCCAGAGTTTCCAAGGTTAAAGGTTGAAGAACTTACAACCCGGCGCGATGGCATTCACGCGAATCCCAAATCTGGCCAGCTGGGTGCTGGCATGCTTGGTTACTTGCATGATGGCGACCTTGCTGGTCAAGTAAGGAGGCGATGACGACCAATGACGACTGAAAGCGGACACACTCGTCGTAAAGATGACCTGACTCTGAATCAGAGGGACATGGCTGCCCTCGTTGATCGGCTTTCCGAAACCGTCTTTCAGGGCATTCTTGTTCCCTGCGTCGAGTAGCTCAAGAAAGGCCGTCATGGTGAAGAAAGCAGCCGTAACGTTGAGATTCAGCACCTCGTTCATTTCATCCATGGAGAAGTTGGTAAAGAGAGTCTCACGTAGTTCCGCAAGCGAACGGGTTGGGTTGAAGCGGACCGGGGGGCCAATACTGCCGGAGTTGGCGACGACAAGGTTGACGTATCCGACTTCGTCGGTGATACGGTTGACAGCGGCCTGAAGGTCCTCTTTGGAGGTCACATCGCATTGGAGAGGGACTAGGCTGGAATGCTCTTGAGCTGCCCTAATGAGGACTTCCAGGCGACGGCCCAAGATGTAGACCTTCTTGGCGCCATTGAGGACGAGAGCCCGAGCCATTGTGAGACCGATGCCTAGGGGAAATATTAGTCAATTTGACATCTATAGCCAACTAAGAGGATTCATTAAGCTTACCAGATCCTCCTCCAGTAATGACGGCCACGATGCCGTCCACCCGGAAGAGGCTGTTTGAGTCAACTGAAGATGCCATTTCTATGTGAGCTCTGATGTTGGATAGTTGATGGAGAATATTGATAGCAAGACCATTCACTTTCTCAAGGGCGGTTCACCTATGATTTATACTTAATTCTATCCGATGCCATTTTTGTACAGTCTCCCCGTGTAAGCATCGATGACACAAGTAGTTTAGCGGCGGCCGACACTCCCGACGGCGGCCGACAACATGAGGCTGGTAATTGGTCAGGATGCTTTACAAATCAACTGAAGCGGGGCCGACAGTGGAGGTGAGTATAAATCTCCCATGCGTGTCATACAGACACTACAATAGTCTGGTCACATCAACCTCTACTCAAGTTTTCAACTATGGCGGCCGACGGCGGCCGTTCTCAAATACCCCGTGCCACGCAGGTCTGTGGTACCTGCAAGGCCCGTAAGAAGAAGTGTGATAAGACGCTGCCTAGTTGTGGATACTGCTCCAGGTACGGCTGTGAGTCGCGACCAATTTGAAAGGAGAGAGACGTAACAGTAATAGAAAAGGCTTGAGATGTAGCTATGGCCCGCGTCCAGGGTCATGGTCACGACCAGACAGCCACAGTTCCGCGTCCTTCCCGTTGGTTTCCGTGCAGACGACAACCCCTTCGCAGCCGGGAGCTTTCGAGGCCAGCCTGTATCTTCAGGTCCTTGACCTGATCCGAGAAACAGGCCAGTTCGTGGATGACATTAGCGCTCGCTATTTCCAGGGCATCCATCGATACATCCCGTTCATTTCTCGAAGGCGTTTCCAAAATAGCCTTACGACGCTGGGAGCAGCCCCGTCTGCGGGCTATTCCGTCCTTCTTCTCAGTCTCTGCCTGATCACATCGTCTCTGAAGCTTGTATGGGGTACCGGATGTTCCGGGACTGCAGTAAAGTCCCCGCTAGTCGATCGACGGTCTCTATATCTTGCCACAAAGTCGCTCCTCGCTCAAGTCCAGGCGCTCTTCCCGCCCTCGGTCCCCCTGATTCAGGCGGGTCTCTTGCTGGCCTTGGACGAGTATGCCCATGGCCGACCGGACGACGCATTTGCGTCTATAGTGGGCTGTACTCGCATGGGATATGCCATACACCTCCATCTCTGCAAGCGAACATCTACGGAGAAAGATTTAGATCCAGATATCCTGCTAGAGGCCGAGGAAGTAGCCAATACCTGGTGGGGACTCATCATCTACGAACGGTAATGTCTCTCCCTTGTCTCATCTCGTCTTCAACCCCCTAATATACTCTAAGCGAATCGAGCTAATCCATGTGACCGTCTTGACAGTGTTTTCATCTGCGAAGTTACTGTTCCTGAACAACCGCTAGTTACTGTCATCACTAACGGGGATGCCCGGCTTCCGACCGAACACACAATCCTAGAGCAGAACAACCTTCTCAGCTCTGAGTCAATACCACGCATACCAGTCTCATGCACTAGTTCTCTTGACATTGGAACTTTTGGTCGTGCTGCTCAAGCGGCTTGGCTTGTGGACAAAGTTCTCAAAGTCGTCCAAGACCAAAACTTTGAATCGAGACTGATCCAACTTCAAGCCTTGGATTCAACTCTTCAAAAGTTCCTGGCTGTCCTGCTGCAGCAGAGTAATGGGGAAAAAGGGATTCTCTGCGAGGTGATAGCTATCATCATCAGGTCAGTCCATACGCTGAGGTTCTAGAAACGTGTCACAATAGAGGCTATGTTGACCAAAGCAGGGCCATATTCACACTACACTGGCATATTCTCAGTCAGCATCCTCCAGTTGTTAACGACGGTAGTCAATCGCTGGCGGAATGGTGCCAGTGCTCGCACGCTGCACTTGACGCCGCTATAAAGATAATCTTGGATATCGTCGAAGTTCACGATAACCCAGACTCATGCTTTGATTTGTGCACGGTTCCGAGCTATACGTACATGGTTCGAGCAGCTCTCAAGCATATATATGCGAAACTTGCGTGGAAGGACGATAGCTGGCTGCAGGGCGCTGAAACGAAGCTTCGCAGATCTTTAGAGCAGGCGGGTTGCGCTATGTATCCATGAGAATCAACAGCGAGGCTAGCCTTTTCTTCATAATCTCAAGTTACAAGCGACTAGAAATAAAGTTGAATGAACAAACGACTCAAAGAGAATGCTACTAAAGGATAAGAAGCCAGACTCCCCCTACGTCTTGAACATTGAGTGAAGTGTTCTGTAACTACCTTGGGAAAACTGGGATGAGTCGATTCGGGAGAGAGTGAGGGGAGCTGGGGATCAAGGCGACGTCACGGCTTGAACGCTGTGACTGCGGCGTATAATGACCCACAGATGCCAGAGGGACGTATGTGTAAAGGCAGGTAGAAACATCATCGCTGCTGCTGGTGATGGTTTGCATGGTTAAAAGCTGACGGCTTTGTCGGCCATGGCGGTATCAAGTCGGACCTGGGTTTCGTTTGGAATTGCTTTAAATGGACGAGGTATAGAGAGAATGAGAGTAGGATGTGGGAATTGACGTCAACTAATACAAGAGAGACAACCCGTCTCCTTACATATTTCTTTCATCCTCCCACTTTTCTCTGGTTAAAACAGGAGGCTATCGGGTGCCATGACTCCACTGCACACCTCAAAGAGAGCCCCATCTCCCTGTTGCATGTGACGTGTCCATGTCACTGTCACCTCTCACAGTCCTTTCGTCGCGTTGATGATCTTGTCAATCTCTTCTTGGTGCGACGAGAAGTTGTCTACCAGATCATCCCACATCTTGGGTTCGTGTTCGTGCTTCTTGTTGCTGTTCCACGCCCAGTCGGTGATAGTGAACTGGCGGCAGCTCTCGAACATGAAGGCAATAGCACCTTTCGATATTCTAGCCTCAGGCGGGGGCTGAGCTGAAGCCGCCTTGAATTCCTACATAATGGTTTAGCAATATTTCGCAATGTGCACTGTGGATAAACTCACTTGATAGGCGACACCGTGGGGCACCATGCCGCACTCAAAGGAGACGCCACCCGGCTGGAATTCATCTGACCGTCCACCATACTCACCGTAAATCAGACCCATGAGCTCCGATGCTGCATTACGATGATAGTACGGTGGCCTATAGGTGTTTGAAGCCACATCCCAGCGGGGCGAGAAGATGAGAAAATCTGCCAGAGGCGCGGTTGGATCTCGAGATTTGGCAGTGAGAACGCAAAAGATTGACGGATCGATATGGTCGACGGAGATGGATCCAACGTTGACAAACTTAGTCAGATCGTATTTGTATGGCACGTAGTTTCCGTGCCACGCAACCACGTCGAAGGGGCAGTGGTTCTGCGTGCTCTTGAAAAATTGTCCCCCCAGCTTGTACACAATCTCCCACGGATCGTTCTTGGTTACCTTGTATTGGGCCTTGGGGTGGAGAAAGTCACGGGCATTGGCAAGTCCATTCGCTCCGAGGGGACCCAGCTCCGGCAGATCAAAATTGGCTCCCCAGATCTCGAGGATGTATCCCCGGGTCGGACCTTCAACGTTGACTTTGAAGCGCTGGCCACGCTGGATGACACAGATCTCGCCGGGCTGCACGTAAAGCGGACCAAACTCGGTCTGGATGTCAAGAGCGCCCTGCTGTGGAACAATCAGGAAGTCTCCATCCGAATTGACAAAGGCTCGCTGATCCATGCTCTTGGTCGCGGTGAAGATGTGCGTCGCCAGACCTTCTCTCAAAGTCGGATCCCCGGACCCAGCGACTGTACGGAGGCCAGTGATGAAATCGCTGCCATCCGTAATGTCGAAAGGTAGCTACAGCACCGATCATAAAGAGTCAGCTATTGCCTCCGCCTAGAATTGCTCCAGCAAGGCACTTACCCAGGCCAGCTGTGTTGGGGACAGCTTCACGCGCGGGTTGAGAGGCAAGAAACAGCTTTCCGTTCCCTCAACTGGAGGGAGGTCCGTCTAGATTTGGGAGACGTTAGCAATCACAAAAGCGTCAAAAAAGAAGCTCGACAAAAACTCACAAAACCTTGGTGTGCAACAGCTGGACGCGCGCGGTACAGCCACGCCTTCTTGTTCGCGTGGCGAGGAGCAACAAACGCCGAAGCCGTCATTTGCTCGGCGTAGAGTCCAAACCTGGCACATCGCGGGTTGTTCTGCCCGCGTGGAATTGTGCCTGGAATTGCTTCGGACTCGAAGTTGTTGTTGAATCCTGGCAGGTATTCGTAGGGATCATTTTTCCGGAGCGCAAACGAAGGCACAGCACCATCCTTCTGAGTCTCGGCCCAGTGAAAGATGTCCTGGTACTCGTCTGGGCGGGAAAGACCAGCCATTGTTGGGGAGGTCGTATGAACTGTGCTTGTGGAAGGTGTATTGTGTGTAGCTAGATGGACGATTCTTCAGATCTTTGCTTCGTTTATGCACAGATGTGTTTGTCCTGCCAACTCATCTCGCTCTTGATCATTCCCGAGGCGTCCGCAAGTGCGGGGGCCAACGCGGGGTCAACATTCAATCACTCTCGCTGTTTCGGCAGTTTCAAGCCGACTCCGCTCAGATACAGTGATTCGTCAATGCGAAGACCGTTTGCCAGTCCAGACAGGGGCAGATGACGACTCCCTACTCTATACGGTTAGATTACGACGTCGGAAGATTGGCCCCGAACCTTAAGACTTCGGGGGATGTCGGCCATGTCCCTATTCATCTCTACCGTCGTTGCGTTGCAGGGGTTTCTGTGCATCACCAACATCTGACAAAGCGTCATATTCGACGTCGGCATGGCTAGGTTGGTTGTCACCTCGGGCACCAACCCCACACTCATCAACGGTGTTGTTGACGAAAGATTTCCGTCGCCGGTGTGGCATTTTCGAGGCATCTCATATGCGCATATTGCCGCACGATTTGCAAAGCCGGAATATGTCGCGCTGAGTGGAGAGATCGACGGTACAAAATTCGGGTACAGGAAGCATCACCAAAGAGACAGCTCGGCTGTGTTTCTAATGAGACTCACAGGCCACAGTGTCCACAGCCACCTATCGACATTGGGCACTTGCTTCGAATTCCCCGCCATGTATCAATCGCACAGGTTGAAGAAGATGAATTCAAGTGTCTTAACTTGAATGTCACGCTTCCTCCCGACGCGCACGCTGTTGAACGCGAGCCGATGCCAGTTCTGGTTTGGATCCATGGTAATTTTACCTCCTGTGCCGCTGTCACCGGGCCAATTCAAATCCAGGAGACGTCTGACAGACATACCAGGTGGCTCTCAATGTGTGACGTTTGCATCTTCAGCAACAGCTGTCTGTGGTAAGAGAAACGACCAAGTTGAGGCAGCGTAGACGTGATGCACTACACTGACACGACGTTAAGATCCGACTCCAATCGTGGCACAATCGATTGACCTCGGTAAGCCAATGATCATGGTGACATTCAACTACCGCCTCAACATCTTCGCATTCGGCGACGGCCGGGGTGAAATCAACCTTGCCCTCCAAGACCAGAGACTGGCTCTCGAGTGGGTTCAACGGAACATAGCTAGTTTTGGTGGCGACCCAGTGAGTGTGAATTGTAATCTTTGTTCGATAAATGTATGGCATAACATGATACCAGAACCGAGTCACGCTTGCAGGAGAGAGTGCTGGGGCTGTTTACGTGCACGCACATATTCTCTCGCAGCCCTCCATGAACTATGTGCAAAGGGCTATCTTGGCATCGGGATCGTTGTACCTTTCTCCTCCGCAACCAAGAGAGGCGGGAAATCGACTCATACATACCCTGACGCAAGAGCTGGCTTCAAAAGGAGATGCCTTGCCCAGCGGCTCAGCCGAGTCACTCGTTCAAGGGTTGGTCAATTGCGGTGTTGTATCCATGTGGCTCCAGCAAGAGCCGTGCCTGGACGACTGGGAGAGTCGTCTGGAGCCAGTCGATGCTCTCATGATATCTGATGTGGAGTTCGAGGTTGGTGAACACCGGGTGGCATCATTCCCTAATCCTACCGCTAATGATATCTCGTGTCACGTCCCAGTCAGCCATCTGGCGCAACGGCGTCGAATTAATGCACCCAGAAGAAATTAACTCAATCATATGCGAATGCTCTGGCAATTCAGATGAGATCAAGAAGCTCTACCACATCGATCCTGAACGCCCAACCTCCTCCATGAACGGCGTCTTGGACTTCATCAATGACACGAAATTTGCCCTTCCTGCCTTCGAAATCTGCGAAAGGTGGCGCAACAGTGACAAAAAGAACATTTACCACAGTATAATTGATGAGGCGAATCCGTGGCAAGCATCCAGTCGAGCTCATCACGCTGTTGATCTCATACTGCTGTTTGGCGGCATTGATTTGTCCTTTAACCCGGGAGCAGAGAAGGTGGGAGCCAATATGAGGAAAGCATGGATCGAATTTGTCCACGGGGGAGGGCCGTGGCCAGAATCCTGTGTTAAGGCATTTGGTCCTCACGGAAAATTCGAAGAGCTTGATCAGGAAGGATATATGTTGAGAAGGAGAGTGCGTTGCTTCAAGTACCTGCAAAGCGTGGGCTTGCCACAATATCGCGCGTTGAGCAACAAGCTGTGCGCAGGACGAATGAGTCTATTAAACTAGGAAGACAGTTGAACAAGACTAAACATAAAGTGATGCGAATACACAGGATTTTATCCAAATGCATATTGTAGTTACGTGGTGAAGGTTGTATCCAGGATCTAGAACATGCCGTGATATGACGTTGACTGGACTTGGTGGGAAGGTTTTACAAGTCAATGATATAGTGTGATCGCTAGTATGTTCCCGAACACGCCACAAAAGCGGCTAGATGGCTCGGGAAACGGTAGTTAGTAGTCTCATGTAATGTAGTGAAATAAGTGATGATGGGTAGCATTAAAATGGAAATTTTACTCTTCCTTTTTGGAACGCAGTTGCCTTCTCTTGATGTGGATACAGCACCGACCGCAGCTTCACGTTAACAACCCGACCGACACTCAACGCCATGTCTTCGGAAGAAACGGCGCAGACGTCCAGTCCTCGTCTAAGTACAGAATCCGGCTATGTCAATGGTCGCAGAGCAGGAGAAGGAGTGAGGTTTCCCCAAACTCCGTTTTTCCAGGGACCCTTGAAGCCTTCTCGAATCGAATGCGATGTGATCGAGCTGGAGACCACTGGCAGCATTCCAAAGGACATCAATGGGACATTCTTCCGCGTCCAACCAGATCCCCGTTTCCCTCCCATGTTTGAAGAAGACGTCAACTTCAGCGGCGACGGTATGGTTAGCGCAATCGCTTTCCACGACGGCCATGTGGACTTTAAGCAACGCTATGTCCATACCGACCGGTTTCAGGCAGAGTCCAAACATCGGCAAGCCATGTTTGGCAAATACCGCAACCCATACACGGACAATGAGATGGTCAAAGGCATTATAAGAACAGTCTCGAATACAAATGTATACTTCTGGCGGGGTGTATTACTGGCATCAAAGGAAGACGGACCGCCGTACGCAATGTACTGTACAACTCTGGAGACGATCGGGCGGTACGACTTCGAGGGACAGATGAAGGCTCCGTGCTTCACTGCACACCCAAAGCTCGATCCAGACACGGGTGAGATGGTTGCCTTTGCCTACGAAGCTGGAGGCAATGGGCACGATGCCTCGTGCGACATCGTAGTGTGGACGTTTGAGCCCATCCATGGGAAGAAGACGGAGGAAACGTGGTACAAGGCTCCGTTCTGCGGGATGATACACGACTGTGCACTGACAAAGAACTATCTCATCCTGCCGATGACGCCACTAAAGAGTGATCTTGATCGCCTGAAGAGTGGCGGCAATCATTGGGCCTGGGATCCGGAAGAGGATCAATACTATGGCATCGTGCCTCGCAGGGGTGGCAAACCGGAGGATATTATCTGGCTCAGAGCTGACAACGGCATGTTACTACTGACATTACGATGTGTACGATTGCTGAACTTGGTTGATGTAGGTTTCCACGGACACGTCGCCGGAGCCTATGAAGACGAGAACGGTCGCATTGTCTGCGATCTCACAGTCGCAGACGGGAACGTCTTTTTCTGGTGGCCTCCAGCGAACGTCGAACCCAATGCTGCGCAGGCAAAGGCGCGCCAGAAGCTGAACTCCGACACATATCGCTGGGTATTCGACCCTAAAAGCGATACCAATACTCGCGTCAAGCCTGCTAAGCTGTACGGAATCAATGGCGAGTTTTCTCGCATCGATGACCGGTTTGTCACGAAATACTACACCCACTTCTGGCAGTTACAGATGGACCCGACGCGACCGTACGATATCGGGAAATGTGGCCCGCCAGCAGGTGGCCTCTGGAACGTCATCGGACACTACAATTGGGAGACTGGCATCAAGGATGTCTTCTTTTATGGTCCTACAGCGACATTTCAGGAGCCTGTTTTCATCCCCAAGCGTGGATCCGACGTTGAAGGCGAGGGCTATCTTGTGGCGCTTTTGAACCATCTGGACGTGCAACGCAACGACATCCTCATTTTCAACGCGCTGGATCTCGCCCAGGGACCTATTGCAACAGTGCATCTGCCCCTCCGGCTCCGCATGGGACTTCACGGGAATTTTGTGGACCAGAATGAAATTGATGAGTGGGCTGCACGAAGGAGCTCAGTCGGAGACTTGGGTCCGGGGAAGATGGCTGAGGTCTAGTCTATGTCTCCGAGCGAGGTAGCCCAATTAGTTTGTTATGCACATGAGCTACTTCCCCTTGTCTTCTTCCGGTTGCCAAATTGCATGTGACCTACTCATGTGTTCGATGGGGCAGCCAGAAAGACAAGCCGGATGGCTTTACCAGCCTTCATCGGTGTCGCTATCGGATCCATGAAGCCGGCCGTCATGAGGATCTGCAAGCCTCATCAGCATTTTCACCACTACTCTGCCCACGGACCATAAATGACACCCGCTGCAGTTACTCGTCGAATAAAAGTCCGGTTTAGAGCTTGTACCTGTCTTTGTAAGCGCTTTGTAAAGATGGAAGACACAATCGCCGTTTTGAGACAGACCGTTGATGCCCTGCGCGGGGAAGTGGTGAGATTGAGTGGTCAGTCAATTCAACCGGTCCTTTAACGAGATGTATGCTCATAAATATCTCGGAAAGACCAGGAAGAAATACGTAAGCTCCAGTACAAGTATGGATACTACTTGGACAAGTGCCTTTACAACGAGGTGAGTGCTGTGCATTATGTCTCACAAACGTCATCACAACATTGACCAATACCGGTTTTCCCGATCTAGGTTGTCGACCTTTTCTCCGAACATCCTGAGACCTACGTTCAGTTTCTAGGCGGTCGATATCTGACCAAAGAGGGCGTTCGGAGACTCTACGTCGGGCGGTTTGCAAAGGCGTTTGCCGCCGGGCGAAATGGCCCTGTCCATGGATTTCTGCTGGACCATCCGCAGATGCAGGGAATCGTTGACGTGGACTATTCTTCGTCCAGCACCAAAACGGGCCCAAATGGTGCCGGGGCTCATGCCAAGGGCCGTTTCCGGTCCTTGATGCAGGCCGGCGTGCACATCAGTCAGGCCGAGAAACATCCCCGTGGGTTTTGCCAATGGTTCGAAGGCGGCATTTACGAGAACGAGTACATCAAGGATGAGGATGGCCAGTGGCGGATCCTGCACTTGCGTTATTTCCCATTCTGGCACGGAGATGTCGAGCAAGGATGGGCAAACAAGGTCTCCGGCTTCGTGCCGTTTCCGACAACCACGTTCCCTGACGATCCTAATGGCCCTGACATGGTTGTTGCACCTGAGCAGCGTATGCTCTGGCCTGACACTCGGGTAGTGCCTTTTCACTATAACCATCCCACTACTGATCAGCCGATCAAGGACGAGGACATGCGCGCTCCAGCTTTTGGGGAGGATACTAAGGATTCTCTTCCTGCGTTAAGTCCTTTGTGAGGATGGGCCAGGTTGGTAGCTCTCATAGAAGTTGTTCAATCTACTATAGCTTAATCAAAGTCTCCTAGGGGTTTAAATTCACAAACTTGGTCAAGATTTGGGCTTCTCAATACGAAGGCTCTTGAAACACCCCTTTCTCGGCTTATCGATTGTTGGAGGAAGGGTACAGTGTTATGATAATGGGATTTAGACGTGGAGCTTGATTCTAAGGAATGTATTTGCTCAAGTTTGAACTAACATGTCCATTTTGTTTCTTCCCAAGTGCGCCTACGGCTCTATGGGAAGCTTAAACAGCCTGATGGCGTTCTCTCTACCCACAAGGCGCTTCTGTGTCAATGGTACATCAATATTCTTCCACCAAGCCTGCGCCTCTTCTATGGTGTCGTATGGATAGTCTATGCTCCCCGTTAGTTTCTTGGAGTCACATTTCACCGTTCGGTATGCATGCACTCACCTATTGCAAACAAGCACCTGTCCGCCCCAAGTTCCTCAAGGCAAAACTTCAACCCCGCGGTCGAAAAGTTTCCCGAAGTAGTGATAGAGATGTTGTGATGGAAGTAATACTTGTAGTCGTGCTTCGACGGTCTTGTGGCCTTTTTAACCGGCTTATTGTACCAATGATCTGCACGCCAAAGATTGAATGGAATCCTGTGTCGAGTATTAAAGGAACGATCAAAAGGGCAACTGTCAGTGATGGGAGACGGTTCCGAGTCCGTTGAAGGCTTACCCTTCGCCAAGATGTCCAACCACGACCTGTACGCGGGAGAACTTGTCGAAGATTCCACTTGAACACAACGCGTAGATGTGGAAACTGAGATCCAAATGGAACTGCACCGCGGCGCCGATCAAATGCTTCCTAGCGCCGTACTTTCCATTCGGCTGGATGTCCTCGCCGGCCGGGTACCGCGGGTGCATGTACACCGGGACATCGAGTTCTTGCACTGTCTCCCAGAAAACGTGATACTCTGGTTTGTCGTAGTACTTCTTTCCGTTGGAGTCAGGACCGACACTCTGGAAGTCATTGAGCAGTGCACCAAACATTCCCAACTCTTTGATTGCTCGCCTGAGTTCGGCAGCAGCCTCGGAGGCATCGTGCATTGACAATGCCGCTAGGCCTCCGAAGCGGGAAGGATTGATGGCCACTTCACCAGCTAGCCAATTGTTTGCTGCTACGGCGAGATCTTGTGCCTTTGTGGGATCTGGTTCTCCCTGGCAGCCCGGCGATGTCAGTGACAACAACATGTAGTCGACACCCTCGGCGTCCATGCGTTGAAGACGTTGATCGTGTATGTCGGCAAGCTTCTGGCTCAAGGCATGGTGGCGAAACTGGTCAGGGTCATTGCTTGGAGCATACAATGCTGCAGTCTCGGATAGCCAGGCAATGTCCTCGAGGTTTACCACTGCCTCCTCGATAGCGACTGTGCCTTTGGAAGCCATGCTGAAAAATGAACACAATAAAAAACTGTTGATTCTCCTTGAAATTAGGTCGAGTGTTGAACTTGAGATGACGCCACTCGGATGTGGTGTCATATATTATCTATATCGATATGATGGATACATTCAAGGTGACCAATATCTCGTTAACAATGACTGGCATCGGCTCGATGTATCCGACGCAACCGATATAAAACATCGTGACCACAATTCCGAAAGACACGTCGTATTATTGTTTTGACTGCGGAAAATCTACAAGAAATCACACGGCTCGAGGTTCTTAAGGCACTTGTGGAGTATTCAATTCATATCTCATCTGTACGAACCACCCGATGCAGGTGGTCTTTTCGCATTCTGGTAGTTCCAGGGTCCTAAATAACCTACCAGGCCACGTAACCTAGCTCCCTTGTGCAAAATATGCATTCATCGAATCATCCGGTGCATTATAAAGCATGTCCTGAAATTCCGGGATATTTAAGTCGGAAAAGAAAGCACTGAGGGGTGCGAGTTAGAATCTTTGAGTTTCTATGGCATGATGTCAACACCACCGTGATGTTGGAAGCAAAACTTACGATTCATTCTGTAATGTAAAGTCCAAAAACACCAAGTCGGGAGTATGAGAATCTGTGATGTCGATTCTGTTCTCGCTGTTTAGGATTCCGTACTCTTCCAATTGTGCTGCTACCTCCGGGAGCGCATGTTTCGTCCAGAAGATCTGCTCCATCCCTTGGAGAGTGTGTAAACAAGACTCGACATGGAGCTTGTGTGTAGCAGTGTCCGAATCCACCATCGCGAGAAGAAATACTTGCATGTTCTCCAAAATGCATCCGCAGTCAAAAACTACCAAACTTGTTAAGAGACCGCGTCCCCGAAGAAAGGCTATTATGTGCAAGGACTTTTGCGCTGCTTCGATGCACATGCTTCCAAACTCTTTGAACCACTTTTGCTTTGGGTTTTCAGCTGTAAGTTCTCGCGCATGCAGTACTTTGTACAGTAGGAATGGTCGTGTTGCGAAGATCATTGCACTCCAATAGCGTAAGTGGAGAACGGCGACGGAGCGTTCATGGAATGTTGCAACTTGATCATAGTGGGAAAGGTGAGAAGGTATTTCGGCATAGAATTCTCGAAGACCCAAGATGGCCTCTGAGACGGTCGAAAGTGATAGTCGTTGGGAGCTCGAATGTGGCTTTTGGTATATCAACTTGCTCAGACCTCGCCTCAAGTGTGCTAGTCGACAAGAAACTTCGAGATAGTCCAAAGGCATGTTGGAGCCAGGGCCTAGAGTCTGGGTTCTTATTAGCTTAGCTTATCAATATATTTACACAGAAGTTCACGTACGTGCTCCGACGGGGCTCTAGGTTGACCAAAAACAATCCCCTCGTCTATGGCTGGCGGATTTCCGTAACAAAGTGCCGTGTCAAGATCTAGAAGATACAGGCTGCTGAAAAGCCGCACATTGACCTGTTCTTGAAGACTGTGATGAGATTCGGCGTCGTCTCGGGCATGCAGGCCTAGCGTGAATGCAATCCTAGCAGCAGATCCTACGTATATGTAAGCTGTATTCCCGAACATCGAACATGACAATGCTAGTCCCTAGCACTGGTCAATCGCGAGCGGGGATAATCTGGTCAGAAGTAAAGGCTCACAAGAATGCACAACGCTCGCAGGCTATCGATGTCTGCATCGTCGTACAGAGTAGGCACGAGACCCTTTGCCAACGTGAGGTAGGTCACGGATGGCCGCATGGATGCGGATGACCACTCCTTTTGCGTCTCGCTTTCACAGGTTAAGGCCAGTATTGAGTATAGGCTGCACAACGTGGCAGGAGTTGCAGCTGTTGCGTCGCCGGCGTAGATCCGGTCGAGAGTGGTATATAGTTGCTCGGCCGAGAAGAACCAGTACACTGAGTGGATATCGCGGAAGAAACGAGCAACGCAGCGGTTGCAGAGGTCCCGGTAAGGAAGATTGATCTGGCGCGGTGTGCATTTTACTCCTAATGAGGACTCTGGTGTCGGTGGTGGAACAATCTCCGTGGCTGTGAGAGGTGCAAGGATCTCGCTCTTCGGGGCATCTGGCAGTCGTGGACGTTTGAGAGCCCTGACTGCCGAGTGAAACAAGTATGCCGAGCTGGCACCGACATGTCCTCGGGTGCTTGTGAGTAGGCCAGAATTTACACGTAGACTGTTGGTGTAACTCACTCTTGATACCCCTTGAATCGACCCTCAGCCGACCGACATCGCTATACACCTCACTAATTTCTTCAGCAATGACTGCGTTATCCGCGGTAGCAGGCGCTTCTTCTGGTGGCGGAGGACTGGGGAGAGAACAACCAGGAGAGATAATGGCATCACCCGGTGTAGGTGTTGGGAGGTTCTCTGCGTGGCTGCTGCCCAAGCCATCCGCGTAGGCTTTGAGTGTCTCGAGGTTGAGCTCCGTGTTTGGCATGAAATGTTCGATGATCTGCGTCATACACCGAAACTCCTCCTCGGACACTCTGTAGTACGGCCGCTGCCTCCTACGAGACGGGTCGAGGTGGCACGGTGCGTCAATGCTTGCACAGAATTGACATGGGCCAGGAACTGAAATGAGAGCAGATGCTTCAGCGATGTTTTTGGTGTAATGGACCGTGAAACATACTGGGATCCACACACTTGACGTGTTACTTCCATTTAGCAAGCCGTGTACTGCCCAGCAGAGTATTTGCACCGCACACTGACCTTGGTCTTCCTATTCTTACATCTGTCGCAGCTCATTGCGGCGCGCCGCTTCGTTCGGCGCTCCGCTGTTTCTGGTGGAGTCGACATGGTAGGTATTCTCGACGGCCAACACACTCACTCTCAACATCTGCCTTCGGATGTTATGGCCTATGGAGCCGAAGAACCCCAGGAAGAGAGAGATGGATACGGGACTATTCATGGACCTGGAATGGAGCTCTCTACGATCCTCGATCCCGTCCTCAACTGCCGCGGTTCCATCTCTCCACTCCGTGTTTGCGGGGGTGGCGTACATGTATCCCCAGGTTCCCCGCGTTGAAGGTGGGATTTGTTGGCCACCCCTGCTGGTTCGTTTGTTACCAAGCATATACCAAGCAAGTCCTCGTGGTTGTGATTTCAAGCATCATACCACTCGTCGAATCTGACCCCAGTACAGCCTCAAGATGGGTGATTCAAGCATTGTTATTCCGCCTAAGCGGGAACTAGTGCAGCCACGGATGCTCATTGGTGGCCAGGTATGATGCGTCCACGTAGACTACCTACCAGTCTAAATAGTTGCTGATTGATTCCTTTGATGTGCTTTTAGCTGGTTGAGGCTTCGGACAAAGCTACTTTTGATCTATTCAATCCAGCAACTGGCGAAAAGGTTGCCCATGGTAAGTGGCACTGTCAATGCCCTTCCACACCGAGACTCATGCTCACCGATTTGTCCCACCAACAGTTCCAGAAGCGACCGAAGATGATGCCAACGCCGCCGTGGAGGCTGCAAAGGCGGCATCCCCTGCTTGGTCTGCACTAGACCCAGCCAAACGGGGCGCATGTCTCAAGAAGCTAGCAGCTCTGATACGAGAGCACAACAAGGAGCTCGCTCTCCTCGAAGCTACCTCCATGGGCCGCCCTGTATCCGAGTACATCGATGGCATGGCTGCCGCAGGCCATTTTGACCACTACGCCGAGGCTTGGCCGTCTATTCAAGGCCAGGCCAGTCTCAACACCCCGGGATTCGTCACCATGACTCTTCGTCAGCCCTATGGAGTCGTGGCAGCCATTATTCCATGGAATGCTCCTCTGCTCTTCTTTGCGAGCAAAACAGCCCCCGCTTTGATCACTGGAAACACAGTCGTTCTCAAGTCAAGCGAGAAGGCACCACTCGCTGCAGCCAAGGTCGGCGAGTTGATCATCAAAGCCGGCTTTCCACCCGGCGTATTCAACGTCATCTCCGGCCATGGCTTGCCATCGGGTGCTGCGCTTGCAAAACACATGGATGTGCGAGTAATTACCTTCACCGGTTCTGGACGTACCGGCAGATCCATCCAAGAGGTGGCAGCTAGGACAAATCTGAAAAAGGTCATCCTTGAGCTGGGAGGAAAGTCGCCTGTCATTGTTTTTGATGACGCAGATATCGAGAAGGCTGCTGAAGACACCATGCACAGCATCCAGTGGAACAGCGGCCAAGTTTGTATGGCTAACTCCCGTGTCTACGTCCAAGAGGGCATTGCCCCTCCCTTCATTGAGGCATTCAAGCGGAAGTTTGCGGCCGTCAGAGCTGGTGATCCGACGAGGAAGGAAATCAACCATGGACCACAAGCGGACCAGACGCAATACAAATCCGTCTTGTCTTTCATCGAAGAAGGGAAAAGGTCGGGCAAACTCTTACTCGGTGGTAACGGAAATCTGAAAACCGAGGGCGGGTTCTTCATCGAACCGACAATCTTCCTTGAAACGCCCGAAAACTCACGCATCATGAAAGAAGAAGTCTTTGGACCTGTCGTCAACATAAACACCATCAAGACAGAAGAAGAGGCCATTCAGAAAGCCAACGACACGGAATACGGTCTTTATGCTGCTGTCTACACCAAGAACATCGACAGGGCATGGAGAGTGGCCAAGGCACTCAACTCTGGCTATGTGGGTGTAAACTGCACTAGCCCGCAGACAGCAAAGGATTTGCCTTTTGGTGGGTACAAAATGTCAGGGCAGGGGAGAGAGGGATGGCTGTACAGCATGGACAACTTCCTTGAAACGAAGAGTGTGATGATGAAGATTGATGGGTGATGGGGGTTGCGTTGGGATGGAAGTATATAAGATTGTCCATGAATAAGAGAAGTCTTTCTTGAACCCAGTTCGTCTCTCCAATTTGAGGAGAACTGCCAGTCAATATGTGATGCCTTTTTGGCTTGCTTAGTCGATAAGTTCGTTCAAGCCGTGTATAATTAGGATGATAATTATGAGTTCAAATATGAGTGATCGAGTAGTACAGGATACACTATGCGTCTATAGAACTCTTACTATACTACTGTGCTGCTGACCTGCGCTGACACCAATGGAGTGTTGACCGCGTTTCTTAACTCGACGTGCGACTTAAAAATGTCCTCAAATGTCTCTTCGGCATGTTTCTCGGTGTCGAACTGGTGAATCCAATCCTCCCTGGGGAAGCCGATGCTTTCAGGATTTTCTTTCACCTCAGACCAGTTTGTCTTGTGCCACAGGTCTCGCGTTGACTCGCCTGTCTTTTGGACTGCTTTAACACGGTCATACCTATACCATCTGGGATTAGTACCTTGAATACGTAATTAAAAAGAAGGACAGTATGTCTTACCGAATTTCTTGGTGTGTCGCAAGGGCAGCAGGAATATGGTCTTTTCCTGCACGTCGTAGGCATACGGCGATGGAAACGCCATCCTCCATCGCCTGCGTCGCGCCTTGAGCGCTAGTCGGCAAGAAAGGATGAGCGGCATCTCCCAGAAGAGAAATTCTACCCTTCTTGCTGATCCAGGTAGGAAGGGGATCGCGATATACAAGCTTCCAGTCAACCAGCGATGGTGTCTTCTCGACAATGGCCTTACAGACCGGATCCCAGTCTTTGAGCACCTCGAAGACCTCTTCAAGCTTTCCAGGGAATGACCACGACTCGTCAATATCATGGTCGTCCTTGTGGGTCAGAACCCAGCAGCAGTCTTTGCCTCCTTTGATGGTGGAGAAGAGGAAGTGCACGTCTGGGCCAATCCATCCATTGAAGGTGTCTCCATGTTGGCAAAATTCTTTGGTTCGGGGGTCGGCAATCATGTCATCGTTCGAGAACCTATAAGACTTTGGCATTAGAAAAGCCGCGGATGCAATAAACATAGGAGTCTTACCATGCTCGCCAAACAGCGTAGCCACTGCTCTTAGGCTTGTCTACATAACCAAGAACGAGCTCTCTCGCCTTGGACCGGACACCGTCTGCAGCAATGACAACGTCACCCAGGATCTAGATCGAGATTGTAAGAATGGCGTTTGCTCCGTCGAACCGAAAGGTGTAGCAAGTGACTAACCTTTTGACCATCTTTGAGCACTATTCCAGCAGCGTTTTCATCCTCGAAATACTCCAAAACTCTTTGGCCGAGGTGAATTGGAATACCCAGATCGTCTCGTGCATAATTGAAAAGCACCTGATGAAGCTCGCCTCTGTGTCCGTTCAGTACTGGCGCTTCGGGCCTTGGCGGCTTTCTCTTCTGGTGGTAAACAACCTCTCCGGTGTCCCACTTGTGAATTCTGAAGCCATAGTCTTGGATGTCGATGCATAAAGGGCGGAGTCTTGCAACAACATCGCCATCACCCCAGCGGTGGAAAATCCGCCCTGCATTAGAGCCAAAGGAGATGATGTCTCCGAGAACCTTGAGCTCTGGAAAAGACTCATAAATCTCGACGTTGTGGCCCTGTCGATGGCATTCAATGGCTGCCGTCAAGCCGCCAAATCCAGCCCCGACAACAATGACCTTGATTCCAGAGTTGGATGTATGCATGATGATGTGAAATGCACTGACCCTCAAGTTGCCACTTTCCAGATCGATGAATCAAGAGCCTGGGTAAGTTGATAGAAATAGACCCCTGTGCTCGTAGCACTGACAGGCCGGAAGACAATTTCCCCTAGAATCTTGGCGACTGGCGTGGAGTAATTCCATTTTCGTCGGCCCCTCCGCCACTCGGATCCATCATTCCGACGGCTTTAACCAAGTATGTAGCAATGCTTTCTCCGCCAATGATCTGGACTAATAAATCTAAGGATAGATAGCCTGGTTCGTCTAGCTACAATCCTTTATTGGGTGGCATTGGAACTTGCCGCACGTGTTCCTGGCGATAACCCACGCATTGGTCAACATGATTTCTCATCCGGAATTCAACGCTGCTACTACAGGCACCGAGGCTGCGGCGGCGTTCAGTGACGAGATCAAGGGAAAGAATGGTCAGTACAGACAATCGACTGTTGGATCATGGGCAACTATGATAATAATGCCAGTTAGTTGTTGTCACTGGCGTCAGTCCGGACGGCATCGGCGCATCTACAGCCCTAGCAATTGCTTCTCAGGCCCCCGGCAAATTGATCCTGGCATCACGTACGCAGGCAAAGCTCGAAGATGTAGCCGCAGATATAAAGACCAAGTACCCCAATGTCTCCGCCAAGGCGGTCACCCTGGATTTATCGTCAATCGAATCGATCAGAGTAGCAGCAGCTGACATCAACGCTCACCTTAATCGACTGGACGTGTTGATCAACAACGCCGGCATTACCTTGCAGGCTCGGGACACTATCACCACTCCGGGCGGAACAAAAGTTGATCTTCAGTTCTTTACCAACCATGTTGGACCCTTTCTGCTGACAGAGCTGCTCCTCCCGAAGCTGCTTTCTGCCGCACCTGACTCTGCCAAAGGTGGCCCTCGAATTGTCAACGTCAGCAGCCATGGCCATCGCCTCTCGCCCATTCGCTTTAGCGACTACGCAATCGAACGAGATTTATATGACGGTGTCCCTGAAGAGGAGCGTCCCCCAACAGGGCTCCTTCCAGGCTTCTTGCAAAGCGTGGGTGGCTATTACGGATTCGTAGGGTACGGCCAAAGCAAAACGGCCAATATCTTGCATTCCTTCGAACTGAGCAAGCGCTTTCAGAAGGCCGGAACCAACGTTCTGGCCTTGTCTGTTCACCCTGGGACGATTGACACGGGGCTATCTCGCAGTTTAGACGAACAAGGGAAAAAGACGCTGGACGGCACTGCCCCTGCGGGTATCTGGAAGTCAATAGACCAAGGCGCTGCAACAACCCTCGTTGCAGCTTTTGATCCTGGTTTGGCGGATGAAGGTGATACAACGGAAATCATTTCTTGGTATTTGGCAGATTGCCAATCTGCTCGCGAGAAGTTGGCTCCACACGCAACGGACTCGAAGTGTGCAGAGAGGTTATGGCACGAGACCGAAAGAATGCTTGGGATTGTGTCTGTGCTATAGAGGTATAGGCAGTCTCGTATCTAGACAATCTCTGATTCAACTTATAGCATTTCTTCTTTGCTTTGATGTCTTTCGCCTGTTCATCTTGTGCACGAAGCCTAGTGGTAAGGAAACTCACTCTGAGGACGCATCTCAGAAGATCGGTAGTACAGGGATTAGCGAGAAGGACCAGCAGCGTCCCAAAGATGGCATCAAGGATGAAAGAGTCCCGACTCAGTGCGATGAATAATGCATGACTCGTGCCCGGTCGAAACAGCGTAGGTGTATTACTACACACAATGTTGCATTGCATGTCCTAAGCTGCAAGTACTCCCCTCCTCCGTTGAACATGCTCCTGATCTCAAAGATGTTTGGTCACCATGAATGCCGAACTGTAGCAGCTCCGCTTTCAGCGTAGTAGTGTCGAATCAGCCAAGACGGTAAATTACCGAGGCATACTACACTGGATCTTGTGATACCTCTACTGCCCCTGATTTGTTGAGCTCGTCCTCCTGATCAACACATCATCCAAACATCGGATCTATTGACCCTAGCGCCACCTCTCATGCACCCCGCATGTTACGTGGGCCTGTCACATCGACATCCCTCTCCACTTCCCCGTGGGGTATCCTAGTTCCTTGCTACAAGGCTTGCAGATGTCGATTGCATTCAACACCTAGTCGACTTGGACTGTGCAAGTATGTAAAGGGGCATCAAGAACCTCAAGTCGAACCGCCCATACCAACGAAGACACGACCCTGCAACACTTGGGAAACAACACACATATTACCCATCGAAGATTCTCGCCATGGCAGAACGAAAGGAGGAAACCATTCGCGCCAATTGGCGATGCTTTGTCGCCTGTGGCATCATCGTTCTATCTCCGTTCCAGTACGGGCTTGACTTTGGATTGATTGGAGGTCTACAAGCCATGCCTGGTTTTCTGAAGGTATGCATTTAGCTCTGCAACGGCAACAAGACACAATAACTTACATCATCCCCAACGCAGATCTATGGTTATCGAGCTCCGGAAACAGCGATCGGTTGGAACATTTCCACTACACGCCAACAACTCATTTCGTCCTTGATGACCCTTGGCGCGTTCATCAGCTCAAGTCTCGCTGGCCTTGCAGCGGCGAAGCTTGGTCGCAGGACGTGTCTATGGCTCGCATGTCTGCTATGCGTTGTGGCGAATATAATCATGATGACAACGACGCACATTGGCCCTCTCTACGCCGGCAGGCTCCTGATCGGCTTAGCAAATGGATACTTCATGACGTTCTCTCAACTGTACATCCAGGAGAGCAGCCCCGCCAAGTACAGAGGATTATTCCTCAGCTTCTTTCAGTTCTGCACAACATTCGTCAGTATATGTTTCAAGTTGCTCTACGTTGTCCGTTATTAACACTGCATACACAGGGTACACTTATCGGCACCATCATCGACTGGACGACAGCAAAAAGACCTGACAAGTCGTCATACCTCATCCCCTTGGGCATAATCTACGTGGTTCCCGCAATCTTGTTCATCACCATGTTCTTCATTCCAGAGTCCCCACGCTGGCTCATTTTGCAGGGCAGATACGATGAAGCTCACAAATCTCTCAAGTGGCTGAGACCTACTGCTGCGGATGTTGACGATGAACTCACCGAGATCCGGCTTGCTATCGACAAAGAGCGTGAATTGACCAGTAGTGTGGGGTATTTGGACATGTTCAAGAACCCAATCGATAGGAGGCGTACTATGCTTTCAGTTGGCGCTGTAACCTTGCAAGCCGCTTCAGGGTCCATGTTCATCATTGGTATGTGCAAGTCTGTGCCTTTAGTGCTTGAGGACGACTCTTCTAACCATCACGTATAGCTTATAAAGCCTACTTCTTCGCGATGGCCCAAGTCGAAGACCCGTTTGCCATGAGCAACGTTCTTAGCACAGCAGGCATGGTTGCGATCATCATCAACGCAATTATAGTAGTACGATACGGTCGACGTCGCGTTCTTCTGACCAGTGGCCTCATCATATCTGGCGGTTTCCAACTTATCATTGCCATCATCTACGACAAGAACCCAGGCACAATAGTGACAGGGAAAGTCCTCGTCGCACTGTCTTGTTTGTACATGATGAGCTACAATGTAAGAAATCCACGCACAAGGGCGAGATAACAATGGATTTATGCTAACTATGTACCAGGGAATGATTGCTTCCTACTCATGGCTGGTGGGTGGTGAGATTCCGTCCCAGCGTCTGCGCAGTCACACATTTGGCCTCGCAGCAGCAGTCGGATTCCTCGGCGCATGGCTCATCACTTTTACCGCACCGTACTTCATCAACCCCAGCTCTCTCAACTGGGGCCCAAGATACGGGTATATCTGGTGCCCTTCCTGTATTCTCGCTGCAGCATGGGTCTACTTCTTCTTGCCTGAAGTGAAGGGCCGAACCCTGGAAGAGATTGACCAAATGGTAAGCCCACGACGCGTTGTGAGACACCACAGGGAGTTTGTCCCGCTAACTCAAGTGATATTTAGTTCAACGAAAAGCTACCCGCAAGAAAGTTTCGCAAGCACCAGTGTGTTCGCCAAACGGAGGTTATTAAGAAGGAAAAGTCCAGCGTCGAAGTGGTGGTGAGTGAGACTGAGAGGGTATAGTAGGACGTAATACCACTACCCAATCGCAGTAATCTGTAGTTTCTAAACAACAGCTCGTTGCCAGACAAACTGAATACGCTTTGGTCTTTCGTTGATGCAGCTAATACCTACCTATGGGTGATTCCGATCCACACCTTATGCAAACCTGCCCCCTTGCCTTTGAAGCTACGAACAGGTTCCTTTCCCTCTTAGGGAGCCTAGGAGCTTTCCCTGAAGATCTCTGATCCTGGTTCTTTCGAGCTCCCAAACCTGACTCGAACCTTTGGTCGTTTGCTCCACATCCGAAGGGACTCCTGATTTTGCAAATGGGGGTTGGACGTGGCGAACACGCCGGATGCGACGATGATGCTTGACACCTTTGTTTCTACACCAGCTTCTGATCGCTTGTGATCTGATGTGGCCCTCAAGTGACTTCTTAAAGCAGGGATGAATGTTCTTTGTGAGACTAGGCTGGTGTTGGGATCAGCCTTGATGATGAATGATTCGGTGTCCGTTTGTGATATGCTGTTGCTGGTAGGATCGGCCGTTGGGTCGACCATCCCGGGGGTCAAGTCCACTATACCGGTTGTTCCAGCACGAGACTTAATTAAGATCCTCGAATTGTCGTTGTAGCATGCATCGCAGGCATCATCGAATGGAGACCCTGGCAGTTCTGGGAGATGATGACCAGCTGAAGTAAAAGCAGGGATCGCAAAGGAAGCATCGACAAGTTGAGCGCCTTTACACCCAGGCATAGTTGATAAAGACTCCGGTTTCCAGACGCTAACAAGCGAAGGTAGCTTTTGTTGGACTCCATGACCAATATCAAGGTCTATAGACTCGATTCGGACATTGAATGGTCGCCATCTGACTTTCCACGTGTCTCCACCATCAAGGGTGATGCTCAAAGTGCTGTCCGGGGCCATTTGGTGCAATTCTGAACCAGTCGGCACACTGAAAGCAAATGCCGATGAGTACGCAAGCTTTCCGTACTTTGCTTCTCTGGCCTTGAAACTTTTGGTCGTCATTTGCCCTGACGACAGAAGGAAATGGTGTTCCGGCGAGTTGCATAGGATGTGTCTCGGAGGCCAATTGACCTGCACCAAGTCAAATGACTGAGACTCGAGCGGCTTTTCTAAGCGTGGTGCGGACATTGGATGGGGCTTTTCTTGACAAGTCCAGAATTCATGGCCCTCGGGGAGACAGAGGACTACGAAGCTCTTCAAACACCAGTACACAGACTGTGATGAATTGTAGTCCTCACTCAGGTACATGTTGGGATACGTGAAGCCAACATTCAGTGTGCCGTCTGAGTTGAATATGTCAGGATGATGTGCCCACCATCGAAGGTGTCGTAAAAGCATGCCCTTGATTGCTCCTGGGCTATCCATGGGCGCAGGGAGTTGTATATTGGCAAGCGCAGCAACAGCCCAAAAGGCAGCGAAGGCGAATCTGTAGGTCAAACTCCGTCCGTATGGGATGGCGGCGCCTGGAACCAGTAAGCTTCTTTCTAGCTACAGCATATGACTGAATCAAGCAAGAGAGTATTACCATCAACGGCGAAGTACCGCCAGAATGTAGCAGAAAACGCTTGAGCTTGTGTACGATACCTCTGGACTCTCTCTTCATCGCCTTCTGCGAAACAAACATAGAGAAGCTGGGCGAACTGGATTGAGAAACTCCCAGGGTAATAATCCGCTTGCTTCCTGTCGTCACCCCACATTCCGTCCGACGACCATCCTTCTCCAAGATAGAACTGGTCGAGAATGGCAAAGTCCTCGTCGGTTCTTTGCTTCAGCTCGCTCTCTGGTGTCCCAAGTACCTTAGACAAGGCCAGGTTGACGAGAATTCGGAACCAGCGCCAGTTGTTCTGAGGCATAGCATGGTGGTTGATCTGTATAAGCCAGTTCTCCAGATTCTTCTTCGAGGTCTCGGTGAGCATAGAAACTGTGATCGTTGGCGCTGCGAGGAGTGCAAACGCAATAGCCTCCATTTCCACCATTCGCTGGTCGAAAGGTCCAACGTCACCCCAAAAGTCGGGATTTTCAGAGTCGACTCCAGCGACTAGTCCGCGTAGCCAGAATTCGAGACCCGAGTCGTCTGAGCTTGGGTTAGCAAGAATAGCGCCTATGCCCCAGAGCGGGCGTGAAAATCCTTCCAGCTGGGCAGCGACATCGTCAAATGCGGCGACAGTTGAGGGTCGTATCTTGACGCGAGCTCTGGTCGCTGACTGGTACGGTTCGAGGGGCTTTATCAACGCCAACGCCGCGCGCAGAAGATCAGAGCGAGATGCAAACGGGTTGTCCGTAAAGCCGGCAAGTCCAGCCATGGCGTGATGAGCGATGAGAAAGCCTCTACACTTGTGGTTATTCACGTCCTGAATTATGTGATCGTCAAAAGTGAAGCCTAGTATCACCAGCATTAAAGCAGACGACTGTCCGTCCAGGTTAGGTTGCTCGCCAAAATGGATCCTCGGGCCACGGAGAAAGTAACTCGGGCCTCGGAGAATCTTACGATTGCGGAGAACCAAACGGATAATTAATTAACGACGATGATCCCGCGAGATTACCTTCCCTCTCTTTTCCAGATTAAAACTTCGAGGATGCTGTGTTCTCGGTTGTCGACCAGTCGTGCTTCTCTTGGTGATGAATTGTGAAGCCCAAGGGGTGTCTTCCTTGTCCTCCGCGACCTCAAGATGCACAGCATTGCCCGCTTTGGTCGACTCAGTTGATATTGTACAATATGAATAATTAAGCAAGGGCCCCCCAGTAAAAGTACCAGTGAGAGAAGACGCACTTTAGCCACTGACATAAACCCTCATGAGCTGTGACAGTTCACCAACCTCCTCCTTCATACTCTGACCCAAATATCCCATCATCGTAACTAATTATTCGATCCATGTCTGCGAATTGCTGATCTAACAGCATTTGAGATATCGCTGTCAAGTCCCCACTAGCCACGCTCCCTCCATGGTATGTTTCAGATCGAATCATCGTAGCCACGTCATGGGGTTCCATAGATGTTGCCATCGGGAGCTGAAAGGTGTTAGGCGCCATAGTCAACGGCAGGGCTGGAGGGTAGAACGCCTGTTGCGATGCTGGAAAACTGTCTTTTCGGATGTTCGCTGGGGTATGACCAGAGTTCCCTGTTTCTCTGTCTAGATGCTGGAGTGATGCATCTTGGCTGAGTCTGTTGTCGCCCAGATTCTGGCTTGGACAAGTTTGACTATGAGGATGACCAAGCGCCGTCGTACTGACTGGGGGTTGCGAGTCGGCACACGAATGCTTTATCTCGGTCGTGTATCCAGGGACGTTGATACGAAAGGAATCGTCATGGGCACATCGAGCGTGCAGGTCAATCAAGGAGGAAGCGTACTTGGAAGCTAGGTTGTTGTGTGCGAGGTGAGCGCTGTGAGAACCTGCCCAGCGATTTGACATCGTTTTGAGGCTTTCAACCAGCATCCAAAACTCGGCTGTGAGGCCCATCACCGACCCATGTCGCCAATGTAGAAGAAGGACTCTTGCTGCCATGTACACGCAGAAGGCGAATTGACTACTGAGGGGAGATGCTGGAGGTGCGTACTTAAGGTAATGGTCTGTGATGGTGGCGATCTCGATGGCTGCTACCTGGCAAGTATCGATGCTGCACAGGGTTGGAAGACGAGTCCTGAAAGGCCAGTCGGGTGGCGGAAAGGCGATGGGCTGGTGAAGGAGAATCATCGATGCGTTATGGGTAACGTGGGCGAGAGTCAGGTTAGGGTCCATCCTCGACGGTGAGTCTTGCACAACGTTGACTTTCCATTTCTGAGGGAGGAGCATCTTCCAGTGAACAAGACGGAGATCCAGTTCTTTGAACCTCGTGAGCCAGTCGCTGAGATCCCGCTGGTCCCTAATATTGACTCTTTGTTGGAAAAAATACGTCGTCACGCGACTCAGAGACTCTGTCGCCTCGATGCAATAAGCAAAAGCTCCGATGGTTGACATGTGGACGGTAGAGGCTGCTGTTTCCGGCGACGTGCCAGCCTCAGAGGGAGTCTGGCCTTCGTCTTCGGCGGCTGAGTGTAGAGGAGCCGGATGTGCTGGTAGAAACGAAATGGGATTTCCGATACGACCGGCGGACTTGTCCCAGGTCCCAAAGTAGGGTGTCGTCACGGGCGTCTCTTTTCTCCAGGTAATCCCGTCGCATGGAAGTCGACGGTTGACGTCGTCTGAGGTGAGGCTTGTGCTCCAGCCCATGCTTACTGAGCAAAAACGGTCCAGAGAAAAGACGTTCCAGAAGACTCTTCGGCGCTCTTCTGCTTCTGTCCAGTCATTCGACCGAGATAGAGATTTGTAGGGTTGTGAGAAAGAAGGTCGCTCAGCTTCGTCATGCTCGACTGTTAGTTGGAGGTACTCGACCATGCGGGTGAGCGAACCAACGAGTGGCCAAGCTTGGGATGCTTTCCCATTGCCAATCTAAGTCCATGTTCAGCCTTCAGTGTGCAAATTGACATGGTTCGGGAAACTTACGTCATCGAATGCAATAATGATCAGTGCTTGTACATTCTCGACTGACAGATGTTTCGTGGCTTTGGATACTACCCAGTCCCTGAAGTCATCTGACTGCTCTGTTGTTCCTACAAGGGAAATGGCAGTGTCATCATCGTCAATGTACCTCGATGCGGCAAGTATCATTGACTGCAAGATAAGATGGAGTTTATCTCGTTCGACGTCATCGTCCAATCGTCTGCGGAAACGGCCTTCATGAATGATTGGGATCCAGGGATGTATATGGCTGAAGTATGACTGAAGGATTTCTCCAAGTGTGTCCGTGTCAGGCAGACTTGGAATGCCGTTGCCTAGAGAGCTAAGCTGGTAGCCGCCATGGTCATTTGTTTTCCGTCTTTTGGTTGAAGCTCCATTGAGTCCGTTCTGTTCCCGCCTCAGGTTAGGGGTGGCGGAGGGTGACGATGTGTGATTGAGATTTTGAAGCTCGGTTGCAAGCAATGATAGAATGCTTCTGGTGCTTGTGTCTTGTGCCTGACGATGGGGTGCTTCGGCTTGCAGGCGATCTAACGAAGTCTGTTGCCTCGCAAAGGATCGCTCCAGGGCGTCTAAGAAAACTCGTCTGTTAATAATGGCTCAACGCGCAGGAAAGATAAAACAAAAACTCGAGCCTGACCAAGTCTTCTGTGCAGGTTCTCCACAGCCCCCGTCTTCATCCCCGGCTTTGCTCTCTTCGCTTCATAGACGCATTGGCTTCCAGTCTTGCGACAGTGTTAACAACTGGGTGCGTCTCGGGAACATCACAACTTACGCCTACGACAAGAGTTGCATGCGAGGCCCACTTCCGAGGCTCGGGAAATGTCATCGGCGTACGTAGACGGGTCTGTTCCGTCGTCGTCCATGGTTACTGTGCGAACCAGGTGTCGAGTGGCTGTGATAAGAAGGGCGGAGCGTGTTCAAATACGAGTCCGCGTCTCCTCATCCGCAGCGCGCTGGCATTACCCCGAGAACCCGAGACCCCGCAAACAGGCCCCTGTTACCCCGGACTAGAGGACCAGAGTTACGCTCAGATGGGATGTTGATATCCCGTGATGCTTCAATCAGGCGACATTGCTACACTTGAGATTTATTTGTTGTCACATACAGCCCTTAGCCTAAAGACAAGGCATGCACAAGTCCAAAACCATCCAACAGTTCCATCATCGCTGTGATTACACGGGAGTACAGGACGTTGAGGACTTCCACCTACTTAATCTCAACTCAGCTCAGGACTAACCGAGTATCCAGGTTCGCCAAGACAAACTTCCACTGAACATTCTCGCAGCCTGGCGTCTCCCTCGCGCGCCACACCTTCACAACAAAGTCATGGGCAGTAGAGAACATCCCAATGCCACTACTCTGGGCGTTGTTAAGCAGCCATATTGACATTTGTTCCCTTAACTCGACGCTGTTGGCCTCGCACCCTGCGATGAAAGCAGGCCAGCATATCCCAGGAGACGTGTCGCCGCACTTTTGCTTCTGAGATTCGTAGCCAAACAGTGATTTGACCGTCTTTTCGACGTAATGCTGGATGATTGTCAAATTTAGATCGCAGACGTGTCGGTAGAAGTAAACAATGAGTGCCGAGTGAAGAGCTTCTGTCAATTCAAAGAGGAGCGCTGTCCGGTCTGCTTCTCGGTCCAGGTTGTTCTCAGCTAGTTCCGTGTTTTCTTCTTGCACTGGACTCTTGGTTTTGGGGGAAAATGGATTTTGGTACGATAGCATCGCGTCCTCGAGCTCCTTAATCCTGAGAGAGATTTGGGGATTTAAACCAACGGTATATCTTAGCTCAGATGCCTCGTTACCAAGAGCTGTGGTCTGCCAGAGTAGATGAAAGAGATTTTGTGGTATTCCGTAGATCTGCTCTAACATGCCGGCCACCTCCAAGTCATGGGGGAGAAGCGACGTCTGCGTCTCTGGTGATGTCTTATCACGTTCGTGAAATAGTGTTTCATTTCGAGGGTCGAATTTCCACATAGAAGAATAAGACTCTGGCCCATCTCCAGACGCAGAGGGGATTGGACTGCACATGACAGAACCGTTTGAAGCCGGGTGTGCACACTCTTCGAAGACTCTCATGTAAACGTAAATGGCGTGTAGAACAACGATTTTCTTTGACTTTCGTGCCTTTTGGATGCCATTTGCGTTGATCAAACGGCCGGCGTCAAGGATAAAGTATCTCGCCTCTTGCATTTGCCCAGAGAACACCTAGCACGAGTTAAAAAGTGTGTCAACAGGTGACGCGCGGCTACTTACAGAGGCGGTAACCAGGTTGAGAAACGCCATGAGGATTTCTTTGTATTTCGCCACCTTGGCGGTCCCAGGACGCTGTTGCAGGCAAGCTTGGAGTCGTTTCTTAGCCAGCCGGAAACATTGGCTTCCGAGTACTGCTAAATCATCGCCAGCTCCAGGAATTGCGGCTAGCTTGTAATGTAGGTGATAGGCGCTGGCAGAAAGAACAGACAGAAGCACAGATGCCCTTGCATCATTGGAGTGGCCCAGCATGTACAAGTCGCTAAAGGCAGCCAGTGCACATTGCAAGTGCAATAGTACCCATGGCGGCTTGTCATGCTTCAGTGGTGTAAGACTTCCGACGAGTTCCAGCTCGTAGTTCTTGAGGAGAAGTTGGACTTTGTTGATGGAGAGCGACATTTCGTGGCCCAGAACAATGTCCAGCTCCGCCGGTTCCTTGACGAGCGGTACATTCAATAGCGTTGTCCAGATCGGTAATGTTCCGTCGGTTTCTGTCTCGTCCGGGATCGGAACCACCTCCTCGTTGCCTTGGTCAATATCAATTAGTTCGAGGTCTGATAGGGTAGCACCTGGTATTCCAACCAAGTCCTCAAAGAAGGGGTATGTTGGCCATCGTGGGGAAAGAGACTCCGAGAAATCACCCAATTGATTGCAATCTTCGGTGTTCAAGGGGAATGATCCAAGAGGGTCTTTTGCGACTGCATAAGACGAATCAGAGATGGAATCTTCCGAGTTCGGGTCGTGAAATTTCGTTCTTGTTGTTTGTCTTGAGGAAGTATTCGAGCGTGGTAGCCCTGGGGATGAGCCAGAAAACGAGGCACTGAAAGCCCCAAAGGGTCCCACTGTGATAGAAGCGCTTCGGTTTGTGAGGTTTTGGGTGGCTTCATCGACTTGATCAAGAACAACATCTATACTTTGCTTTGATATCTGGTCTATCATAATACGACACTCGTCCATGCGCTGCTCGTCTGATAGCGAAGTCAATCATCTGTCTCTAGAGCCTAGGGCAGTACATCAGATCCACTCACCACTGAAGACGCAATCTCGTCGAAGGACCTGCCCCAAGGACGGAACGTCGCCTCCCCCGTCGCCTCTTGGCAGCGAAAGCCATATCAGGGCGTTTGACCTCTCCTGGTCCTTGCAGTCCAACTGGGAGCGGATACAGCCTGAGCATCGTGGAAGTTGGCGGTCACAGCGGATCTTTCGACTTCGACAGGACCCACACGCCTTTCTGCGCAACTCCATTTGTCGTTGAAGCAGGGGAACGCGTCGACTACCATGTGATGGTGACAAAGTCGGCAGGTATCTTGCGGTCCAGCGTCTAGTCTGGAACCTTTTGGCTGCTGGGTTCGGACTTGACTTCCCTTTGATTATTCTTATGTCCATCTGACACGCTTATCAACCCCCGCACTTGACTTGCCTGATGGGCTATCCATGACACACTTGTTGGGCATCCACCCGCGCCGCCATCCGGATCAGGTAATCTTACCCTACATCGTCACTTGCAAAACCACCGTCACGTTGCATGCCGACGACGCCACGATTAAAAGCAGTCAACAATCCTCCGCAGCCCATGTGTCGGGTTTCCACTGGTTCGCAAAGCTATCAGTGATGTTCCCCCCTCTCCACGAGACGGATTCTCAAACGTAGTACATCGCAGCGTAGCATTCCGCTGTAGCTGCCCGACATCGGATGATGGCAGCGCGAGAGAGAGCAAAGAAGCAAGTTCTCCTACTCGGGAGTGGTGGCGTTGGTACAATCGGTGCCCTGAATCTTGAAGTGGGAGGAAAGGCGAGTGTGACCGCAGTACTCAGGTCAAACCTCAGAGCTGTTACCGACAACGGGTTCAGCATTAAATCGTGCGACCATGGTAGTATCATCGGATGGAGGCCATCTCACAGTATGCGACGCCCCACAATGGGAATTCGTCGAATATGCTCACAAACTGATAGTCGTCGATCATGTTCCAACCGCAGCGGAAATGAAGTTCGACTACATTGTCGTCACGACCAAAAACGTCCCGGACTGTCCTCCCACTGTCTCAGATCTGATTGCCCCGGCCGTGATCCCAGGCCATACCGTCATTGTACTCATCCAAAACGGCCTCAACATTGAGGCTCCCATCTTTGAGAAATTCCCTGAAAACATCTGCCTCTCCGGTGTCAGCATGATTGGCTCGCACGAGGTTTCCCACGGCGTCATCGAGCACGACGACCCCGATGAACTGGCCGTGGGCGCCTTTCACAACCCCCGCCTAAGCAAAGAAGCAGAAGAAAAGGCTGCCAAGGAGTTCATCGACATGTACGCGGCTGGTGGAAAGACGACGTGCAAATTTGCCGAAGACGTGCCCTACAGTCGATGGCGAAAACTAATCTACAACGCGTGCCTCAACTCGACGTGCGCTTTAACAGGACTGGATTCCGGCCGTATAAGACTTGCCGACGACGCCGTTGCAACGTTGGTCAAACCAGCCATGGAGGAGATTCGGGCGGCGGCCGCTGCTTCTGGTGTGCAATTAGAAGCAGATGTCTGCGATTGGATGATCAACGTCGATCCGCTGACAATGTATCTGTCGCCAAGCATGCTGATCGATCTAAAGAAGGTACCATATTGTTCCATGCCCAACCATGATTCCCACCGCTAATCAAGCAAAGGGCAATTTTACTGAAGTTGAGAATCTGGTTGGAGAACCGCTGCGAGTGGGTAAGGCATTGGGAGTGCAAATGCCGACTCTGTCTGTTCTTTATAATTTGCTCAAGGCCATTCAGTGGCGAACTAAGGAGGAAAGGCATCTAATCACGATACCAGCAAAGTCAGTACCCTGATTGTCTCACACTATAAAATTTCCTCGATGTCAGGTGTCAGATGTTAGATCTATTGACGTGAATCGTGAGTAACTCTTCTCCTTCATCACTTGCACTGCGAGAATAAAGCCGGAACCTCTCGAGTACACACAACCACTGCAAATTGGACGATGAGACATGCTCGTAGTGAACAGGCACGAGATGAGAAGGTTTCGCGACCCGTTGAGAGACTGGGGAAAGTTCTACGACACTGGGTTCATATCACAATGACGACCCGGGAATTCTAGGGTCCAGCAAATCCTTTCAGCGTATCTCGTATCAACGGCTTGCTATCAACTTAATTAAAAGACAAACTTGCTACCATGTCACTACAGTCCGACCCTCGCACGACCAGAACCTTGGTTCTCCACAATCTCCTTGTTCGTAATGGACAGATAGCTCTCTTGCTGTTGGAGCAGTTCCTTGACCTTTGTGACATCCGTTGGATTACCAGCACGACGGTTCTCTTCCAATAGATCGAGCATCTTCTTCAGACGTTCCTGCAAAACTTCAACTCGATACTTCGTCCATTGGTAGTACAGCTCCGATGGGTCCGAAATGGGCCTGATTGACGTGAGCACTGAATCGTCCTTGATGGTAGGGTCTCTGGGCCTGAAAGACGTGATCATGGTGATGCGCTCCTCTCCACCCAGTGCCGCCAATGCCTGGTGGCAAATGTATCTGCCCTGAAGAACAACTGCGGATCCCTACGAATAATCAGAATCTTGCACACTAGAAACTCACGGCTGATGCTTACCATCTGTGGCCCACGGACCTTTAGCACCTCCCCCGTGCCGCTTTGTATGGCCGTCTCACCACCCACCATTTTCGAAGCGTCGCTCATCATGACCACGCACACGAAGGGATAGCTATCGTAGTGCCACTTGGTGACAGAGAGGTCGCTAGCTTTACCGGTCATCGCTGCGGACTTGTCTTTGTTTGAGTCGTGGACGGAAATGTTGATGTTGCCGATTTCGTACTCGATATTGGGAATGAGGTCGATGCCAGCCACCTTGGAGATGATGGACAGAGTTTTGGGATATTTCCACGCCTGAGTCATGAATGGTGCATATCTTAAGCACGTTAGCCTGATGCGAATTCCACCGGATGTTGAGCTAGACGTACTGTGGACAATGGCCGCGCAGTTGGCAGGCCGCGAATTCGGTGCTGTGCAAGCAATTTTCCCAAACCTCGGTGGTGAAGATCTCCTGTCTCATAATGCCAATCGCTTCCTCACTGAAGAGTGGAAACGGGTCTGAGCAAGCGACATGGGAGATGCCAGTGTCTTCGGGCAGGGAAATGTCCTTTAACGAGAGAACATTGGGGTCGGTTGAGTAGCTCAGGTGCTTCTCTGCATCGAAGTTGATGCGGGATGGTATCCGTGAAGAGCTGAGCTGATCCTTGAGAATGGGCCTCACATTGAGCTGTGGAATTGGCAGTGGTGACAGGACCTCAGTCATTGTTGGAGGCTAGGTGATGGCGTGGGAGAGAAGTGGTCAAGAATGGCGATGCAAATTGAACGAGTTGATAAACCAAGAAGTGAAGTCGCTATGGTGATGATTTTACCAAAGATGTAAGTCTAGAGGAGGACCTTTCTATATATATGTCCTTGCTCGTGTGTCCCTTGGGCATTGAGATAATTTGGATGTTTCCTGCATCGACGTGTATCTGGTCATGTCTAAAATCTACCTAGTTAAACCAATACTTTCTAGCTGTGTATTTCTCGAAGAATCCAGAGGCCAGGAAAGGTATCTGCTATCACCACCCGGAATTTGACTGCCTCATGATGGCCGTTGTGAATGATTGCATCGAGAATTGACAGCTGTGCCCAGAAACTCGAGGCCCACCAAAGATACCCCCCCAGTCGCCTAGCACACGGCAGATCCGTCGGAACTCGCCTGCCTTGGGAGCGCTAGATCATCAGCTGGTGGTATCGAAATAGTGCGTTGATAAGCGGGCGACTTGATACGGCAGACTAATGCCGTGGCTTTCACCACGTGCAGTGAGATTACGCAACAGATCGGTCGTCGCCTTCCGGAATCGGTTTGCTATCAGGAACTGCCGAAGGTATCTTGATACGGGACGTGACAGCTCAGACGAGTTGACTGCGAATGCACATGACTTAACAGCTCCCAGTTTCACGTTAAGTGCAAGCAGTAACGTTCTGGCATTACTACAGCAATACTGGTATACTTGGTCGGAATTCTATCAACGTCTCTCTTCATGTGCCTACAAGCCAGATTCCTCAACAACGGAGCATCTACGACACCAGCCAAGCCAACCCCGCATCCCATCACCAAAATGAGCGCATATCCTCCGCCACTTGATCCATCATACACGCCGTCGACTTCCATCGTCTCAATCGCGGCAAATGCTCCAATCGAGGACATCCTCGCCATCGTTGAACGCGACGGCGGCGTAATCTTGACCGATTTTGTCACGCCCGAAGACCTCGCCACCATCGAGGAAGACATCAAGCCGTACAAGGACGCCACCAAATCCACGGAGGACAGCGCCCTGCACATCATCCCAAAGGAGACGCTGGCAGTCCCCGGTCTGGTCGGCAAGTCACCTACCGTCGCCAAGATATGCGAGTTTCCCGTGCTGGAAAAGTTGCGCACGTCGATTCTCCAGGAAAAGTTCTGCGTCATCCGCGAAGACTTTGTCGAGGAGAACTGCATCGACCCGTTGCTGAGCATCAGCATGACCCTCCATATAGGATACGGCGCTCCCCGTCAAAGATTGCACCGAGACGATAACGTCCACGGCACCCGACACGGCCACGAATTCGACCTCTCCAAGGCAGGCCAGTTCGCTTGCCTGGTCGCGGGGACCCAGACCACTCGCCGAAATGGCGCCACCATGTTTATCCCAGGCTCCCATAAGTGGGATGACAGCCGGAGTCCCCGACTAGATGAGATATGTTTTGCAGGTACGTCAATCTCCGTTACTAGGTTACCCTGGTTTACAAAAAGATGAAGCTGACCAGGGCAATCATCCAGAAATGCAACCGGGATCTGCCCTTGTTTTTCTAGCCTCTTGTTACCACGGCGGTGGTCACAACTCCGTTCCTGACGAAGTACGCAAAATCCATGGGCTCTTCTTTGTGAGAGGAACGATGCGCACGGAAGAAAACCAGTTTTTGGCCATTCCTCGCAGCAAAATACCCACAATGAGCGATAAAATGCTGTCTCTTCTTGGATACAAGAAGCCTACTACTGTGCTGGGCATTGTTGAGAACAATGACCCGGCCTTGAACTTGCCGGCCGTTTTAGCCATGGCAAGCGCGTGATAGACGGACCAACTGCACATGCAATGAATGTGTATCGTCATCAAGTTATTTCTGCCTCGATCATTGCCCAATTACTTGTGGTTCCTCGATTCCCTCCTCAGCATGCTCCCCGGGCCCCGTGCCTAGAAACCGCAGCAAGGCGTCATTGTCGTCCCAAACACCCGCCTCAAACATCAAGTTTGTGTCGAAAACCTCGTCGATCAAGGTCAAGGGCCCCCAGTGATGGTTGAATGGTAGTGCTCCATCTCGTCTTGCGCTGTCACCAATTCGGGACGCCGACGTGTCTTGGGCTTGCAGCAGGGCATGTTGTATAATCGCGGATGCCTTCGAGGCTACAACGCACTCGTCCATGGTATCGAGTATTTCTATAGCCATCTCAATGAAGCCGGAGAGAGATTGCACCTCGCTGTCAGCCGCACCTTGGCCTAGATAGACCAATATGATTGATGTTGCAAACGATATGTACGTAATATTGTAAAACCTAAGGCATGTTAATAAATGCCGGTGTGCTCCAAAGGTTGCGCCTTGAACGCAAAGCAGCCATGCTCTAACCGCGATATTAGATGGAAGCGTACCAGGTGCGAAAGAAGTCGTGATGTTGATAGACATGGTAAATGATGTCAATGGTCTGCTTTGCTGAGTCCAGGCACTTTTTAACGCCTTCAGATGCAGATAATGATGCGCGTTCTCTGGGTGATGAATTGATCAAGAGTGAGCCAAACATCAAAATCCTCAGGTTGTGGTATCCTGTGCTGTTTAGTGTGATACAAGGTCGTCAGAGAACTCTGACTTACGGATTGTCAAAACCAGTCGTTGTCTCTTTGCGTACTGCGCATCTTTCACACTCTTCAGCGACGTCTTGCGGGAGAATACCCGAGATGGACGAATGGCTTCTGGGACGCTGTCAACCCACCGATTGAGATCTTGCTCAAGTTGGTTGGCCCGTGCCAGCAGTTCTGGTAGAGATAGGTCGGAAAGGTAGATACCAAGACAAACAGCCCTTGTTATTTTCGAGAAATCGACCATATACTTGATGATGGAACAGTGTGATGGTTCCAGAAGCTCCGTTTGTTGTGGCAGAGACGAGGAGTCTTGCGATTCAGACGTCACTGGAAGCCGGCGATTATGATACAGGTCGGAGCCGAGTGTATCTGGTCTTCCCATGGCAAAGGACATTTCCCTACACTCGTTAGCGATCCATCTTGAAGCTGAGGAGCTTGGTTGGGTACATTTCGAGTGAGTATAGGCCCCTGTAAGATATCGAACGTAAGCGTTTGTTTCTTCAACTGTAGATAGTGGACTTACCACCAAGTCCGTGACTCGGCCTTCAGGCATTCGACGTCTCTTTGTAAGTGGGCAGGAGGCTCACGGTTGATTCCTATGGCCAACGCTGTCCTCACAGCTTGGCCAACGTACATGTAGGCCCCTGTATCTATTAGCGAGCTGGGGTCAAGATGGCAAGGATGAGCCTATAGACATACAATGTGGGTTCAACTCGTTTTGACAAATTTTGGCCTATCCATTAATGGAATGGTTAGTGGTGGTTTTGTGATAAAGGCATGTCACTTACCAGGAAGAAATAACATTGCACCATTTCCAAATCAGTGACCATTCCGAGGCGATAACAATGGCTTAGCGATTCATCGAAAAACTTGCGACTCCATTGCCGGTTAGAAATGCCGTCAATTGGCTCCTCTTCTCTGATGCTCATGAGAGCTCCGAGGGAAAGTATGCTGTAGTAGAGCGCTATGAAACTGCTACTCTGAGACGTCTCAGTCTCCGACCAGAGGTGTTCGCATTTTTTGAGAAACCTGTGTTTATCGAGAATGGGATGGATGTAATGGTTCGAGGAGAAGAAACCGTGGATGAAGACGCTGCACTTATGGAAGTGCGTCGATACACCGGGAACTGGAGGTGTGGGCTGGGAGTTGAGCGACTGTTGAATGCCGTCCATCACACCAGACGAAAAGCGCGGATTGTGCAAGTTGGAGACGATGGCTCCGGTCTCCTGTTCCCTCTCGGGCATAGACATCTCGCGATCCTCGTTCCTCTGAACGCGAGAGAGAAGGGCGACGGAAGACGAGCTCCCGTAAAATTCGACGCTTCGGGTATGGCGGTTGACGGCCGAGATATCTTGGGCGCTTTGCTTGGAGCTGCAACTCGGCGACGGATCTAGATGTCCCCAGTCTCTACTCTGAGATGCAGATTCTTGAAGGGATGGATCAATACTCGGGGGGTTGGGGGTTGCTACATCGGGAGTAAAGCTACCAAGAAGCGAAGCGGTTCCGGGTGTTGCTGCAGGGGGCGGATTGGGACCATCGGATGAAGACTGCAGCGTCTTGACCTGTTCTTCGAGTTGTCTCACATATCTGCGGCGAGGTGGATTATTAGTTATGAGTATCGCAGCTTTGGACTAGTGATTGATGTTGACATTGACAATGATATTGGCATGGAAAGGTACTTACTCTGGAGTGAACCGACGCTTCAGGACAGCACCATTGGATCCTCGGTAGGTGCACTCGACGTTCCGTTCTAGACTCATCAGCTTCTGATCAGACGCGCATTAGGAGAAGCGTAATTACGCCGGCAGTAGCTGCACGGGTGGAGCTCGTCGCACTTGTTCTTCTTTACGCGACAGAGCTCACAGGCGAGGACGGCTCGAGGACGGCGGGTTTTCGGCCTTGGTTTCTCACTGGACCGATCCATGATTTGATCAGGGGTCGAGGAGATACGCCGTATATTACAGCTCTGCACCCGCTGGTTGAAGTGTGAAAGAGTTGAAAGTGTTGGCCTGCGGGGGCAAACTGGCCGATGGCGAGTGACGCGGGGAAATGCGGGCTAATCGCGTCTTGATTAGCGGGTGTTAGACTACTGCGGGGTGAATCATGGAGGAGTGCTGGGCTGCCGATAGCATCATTTCGTGATTTGTAGTGGTTCTGATACTGACTGTGTCGTACGATAATACTGACTCTCTTCAGGACGAGTCAGTGTTTCAACTCTTGCCGAAGCATGACGAGATGCAGTAGCAAGCTGGGCGTCTGATAAGTGGACAGGCCATGAATCAAGACTGGTTACAACGGCAAAGCTAAACTGTCGCCACTTACGGTTTGGGGAATCGGCCAAATACGGGCATGGTAGCTTGCTCGTCCCTGATAGTCGACTCGAGGCAGTGATCGAAAGAATCAATCCCTCCAGTGATTTTTGCGAAGTTCTATAGCAAACACCACAACACTCTCCAGTCCGCGGTCGATGCATGGCTTGACTCTGGAGAGCTGATACTCGATCCAGAGAGCTGAGACGCCATCCATTATCAGCCGATACTTCGCAGCACCGCGATTGACGGCCTATTCCTTTACATCTTCGACAAAAACGTAAGACTGGAAGATCGTATCATTTAATTTGTTCCAATGCCAGTCAGGGAGATTATCGCCAAGGCCCGGGACCACTCCCACAATCCGGCTATTCCGAGTGACTTTGATGCAGCCGAGATGGGTCCATCGCCACGTTGTCCATGCTCACCAATCACAAAAAGCGTCGAGTCATGGTCATGGAACAGTCTCGGCCCCTCAAGCTGGAGAGGCGCGGGGTAATCAAGCACTCAAGACGCATCTGCTGGACTAGATTGGAGAGAGGATCGGTCATTGACTCGTGAAGACGGAGCAATCACAAGCAATTGGATCCCTCGAGCGGGGAAGCCGCGAATCCGGCCCTTCCGATGACAGCTTCAAGGTCAGTTCATGCTTGTCGTTGATGCTACATAACCACACCTCGCTGCTAATTTTACCGAGCATGGTGGACTAATTCAACGCCGAAAACGTTGCGATACCTACTGACATCCCGCCCACGGGCCTCTATCGGGATCACTGAAGTATATTTCAACGAGTCATACTACGTGAAAGAAGACCAATTATTGCAGCAAGCTCTCCAAAAAGTCAAAGCCCTGCCGCTGTAGGTTCCACGTCTGGGACCCAACCTTCATTCTTGCCGCAAATGTGTGTCCCTCTCCGGGGATCTCCGTCATTCCGCATTTCACACCATGGTCAGACAAAGCCTGGTGCAAGTCCTTGCTAAGCTCCAGCGGTACCATTTTGTCCTCATCACCGTGCACAATAAAAGTCGGCGGAAAGGAGGCCGATATGTTTCTAATCGGGTCGACTTTATTCCAGTCTGCGGGTGGGAAGATTGCATCCATCACTCGACCGTTGGCAATTTGCGTAAAGGCGTACGCTTGGCGTGGATCTTTAAAATCCGGACCGCCTGTATGCTGGCCTTCAAGCGAGACACCTCCTGTGATGGGTATCGGGTCTTCATCGAAGACTTGGTTGATAAAATCATCAGAGATGTCAGTGGGCAGCTTGGCCGCGATCTCCGGCAATCTTGCTTTCCAAAAAGGGGCTTGGAAGTTGCATGGTCCGTACATGTCATAAATACCAGCCACAGCGCGAGGGACGCCAAAGCCCTGGATCCGGTCAACTATTATTCATGTTGAAACTTCAAGTGACTGGGAATGAAATATCTCACCAAGCTCAGTGCAAGTGTACCGCCAGAGGATGTCCCAAACGCAAAGACATGGTCAAGGTCAACAGTGTAGAGATTGTCGGTATGCGAATTGATGGATGTTTGTAGCCCGCCATCGTAAATCCAGGCAAGGAGATCGCGACAGTCTCGCATTGGCCCTTCTAGCAGATTGACCTTGGGGCACAAGCGATGATTGGGGACAAGCACGATCCATCTTCTACTTAGACAATCCTCAATTTGGTCGGCATTGACCATCCTGGACGATCCAAGCATGAACGCTCCGCCATGGATATTAATAACTAGGAGAGGCTCTGTCAACTGCATTCACTTCGAATTTCGAAGAACATCTACATACTGACAGGGTACTGCGGGCTTGTGCCGTGTCCTTCCGGCTGGGGAAGATAGATGTCGACATCAATTTCTTGTTTGTCGATGAGTTTGTAGACACCACGAAGTGAAGCAAGCCTTTCCATAATAATAATCGCACTTCCCGTGAGGCTTCCAAGTTATAACCGACTACATTCGGAATCTCATTCAATGCAGGCGTCTTATGTTATGTGTGGGTTGTGGGGCGGAAGTTCCGAGCAGTATCGGCAGTTGAACCGGGATATCCGGAGTCGGGGCATCTTGACTTAGAATTCATCCACCCCCACCTCCCGATGAAGTAAAACATTACTGAGCATCATAGAAACCATAGCCGATTCATCCACTATTTATACCACTAGTTAGTGTCGTTGAACAACACGCTCTTCTTTAACAACTAGTACAACTACATCCACGCTTAGTCTCGCCGTGCTCCCAAGGCTCGAAGTCACTCTTACAACACTTTATCTATTCAATCCATCATGGGCATCCCGGTTCAAAAAACTCCTCCGGGTGCGCGAACAAGCTACATCATTGACCAGCTTGAAGGCGAACGCATCACCATCCCTGGCAGCAAGGGAGCCTTTCGAATCCTAGCATCATCCAAACAAACCGATGGCGGCATCGCTGTGTTCCAAAGCGGCGCCGTCCTGTCGGATGCACCGGGGTTCCACTGGCACAACGAAGCACACGACGTCTTCCTCGTCACCAAGGGCTACCTAAAGCTGTGGAATGGAGAGAAATGCCGAATTATGGAACCTGGCGACTTTGCATACGTCCCTCCGGTGCGTGTTCCACAAATATCAATTTCAAGTTTCGGCCTAATAAGAGTAGAAAATCATCCACAACCCTGAACTGCTTGGCCCTCACACTGAGACACTGGGTCTCGTTGCGCCTGGCGACTGGATCGACTTTTTCAGATATGTTGGCGAGACGTATGCGGGCCTGATTGTGCCTGAAAACGACGATCGTGATCTACGTTCCCTTTTGATACCGAAGGTGATGGCAGCTAAGGATCGGTTTGACGTTCATCTTGCGCGAGACTATCAGCCACCTGAAGTCGGTGACTGGTTAGACTCTGAAAATACGCTTCCAGGACCCTTGGAACCATATTTCCTCCGCGCAAATACCGGGCCACGATGGCTTCTCGGTGGCGTCATGTCGCGGCCATTCATCAACGCGTCCCAATGCAGCGAGAAGTTTGCCATCTCTAGCATCGAATCATCTAGCATGTATACCAATTCGCCACTCGCCAGGTGGCTCACCTTCCCGACGGTTGACCACTGCTTCTGCATTACCGAGGGCTTGCTCAGAGTCAAGACAAAGGGAGAGGATGATTGGAACACAGTAAGAGAAGGACAGACTGTGGTCTTGGCTGCTGGCCAGGCGTTTACCCTGGACTTTGCAAGCCGATACGTCCGATTCATTTCTTTTACCAACGGCCGTGGTATCGAAGAGCTTATTCAGACGGCGGGATCCTCTTATACTGGCTTCATTTTACCAGAAGAGCCCCGGTCATGGGACGAGGCCTCCATACAAACGGCACGTGGAAAGCTCAGTGTAAAGATTGAATCATGAAAACATTATTGTTCGCTTTCAAGAGGAGGGTGGGGTTTTCTAAAGTGGTTGTTCTCAACCCGTCAAGCTATTTCCTATGTTCACCTTATTCTTTGCTCAGGTAAAGGTGCAGTCGGAAGAGCGATGACGAAAATAAGCTGGGGCTCGGAAAAAGGATAAGCAACTGATATCTTGTCGGGGTGATCGGGTTTAGATGTAGTTACGCGTATAATGGCCAATGGCAATATTCAACTTTCTATGGGGTCAGACTATAGCCTCAATCATAATATTCTAGTTGACCTCTAGTGTCCATTATTCTATAGCGGTCGTAGCTATAGTAGAGGGGGCGTCCCCAGCGTGTAGATATTTCATAGTCGATATGAACTCGAGTGGTAAACTTTCTTCAAGTTTGATGTTCATTAACGGGATTGGTATCCCCGTTGGTAGATGCGGCAGCATCTATTAGCTCCCCAGGCAGGCTAGTGCCATAAATCTCATGGTTTCAAAACGCGTGGCCTACGAACATGACGGATCTCCGCAGACGATAAACGAACCTGCGAGCTCGACTCTCATTTGTGGGTTCTTAAAACACCGCCAGGATCACGAACGATGGCCAACTCGAGCTACGTCGTGCATGTGTTGAAACAGAACAAAAGGAGGGAAATGACGGCAAGGGGCTTGAAAACGTGGTTTTGGGGCCACTAACCCATCGCCGCCATCCCGCTCGAGCCGGTATCCCGGATGCTTTAGTGGGGCTCCGGTGCCGAGTTCCGTTGTAACCTCGATGAGTGGTGTTGTTGATATAATATACTAATGTCCGGATCTCGACGAACCAACAGTTTGGATCCTTGTTCTTCATTTTCATCGTTCTTGTCTTTACCGTCTTGTCGTTCGTTCATTCATTCATTCGTTCGTTCTCTTGTCATCATGAAGTCTTTCTACCTTCTCTCAGCGGCTGTGCCGTCTGTTCTCGGCTGCTCCAACTGGCGTACGCACGCCTGCGGTGGAGCTTTTGTTTCTGCGTCTGCTGATGCCGCGAACTTCTGTGCTACTTTCACTTCTGGCGTAGTTACCGCTACCGATGCTGTTCCGTCCAACTTGTTGTCGGCCTGTGATGCCAACGTCAACCACTTGTCGAGTGCTTGCTCTTGTTACGTGACTGGCGGCGCTGTTGCTGGTACTCCTACCGCCGCCGCCTCGACTCTTGTCGCGACCCCGATATTCTCAGCCATTTCTACCTCGACAGTTGCGACTCCGGTCTCCTCTCAGGCCGCATCTCAGGCTGTGTCCCAAGCTGTTTCCCAGACTGTGTCCAAGGCCGCAGCCATCTCAACCCTCGTCACCTCGACCAAGTCCGCGGTCGCGGATACCACGCCCGTTGCGGATGCCAACGCCTGCGTCGTCACTGAGTACGCGCAGATTGCCTCGGCTGTCGCCAGCTGCACCGACATTGTGCTTTCCGATCTGTCCATGCCTGCGTCTTCCACCCTCGATCTCCAGAGCCTCCAGACTGGCGCTGTTGTCACCTTTGCCGGAACCACCACCTTCGGAACCACTGCCGACGACGATTTTGATCCAATTGTCATCTCAGGTGATAGTATCACTATCGCTGGCGCTGCAGGCCACGTCATTGAGGGGAACGGTGCTGCCTACTGGGATGGCCAAGGGTCCAACGGCGGAAGCTCCAAGTAATTACTTCAGCTGCATATCCAAATCTACACACAGAGTACTAACCGTTCATCCTAAGGCCTAACCACTTCATCGTTGTCAAGCACACCACTAACTCCAAGGTGACCGGGCTCAACATCAAGAACTGGCCCGTCCACTGCTTCTACATGCAGTACAACTACGACTTCGAGGTCAGCGACATCACTCTGGACAACTCGGCCGGCGACGAGGCAAACGATAACAGCAATGGAAAAGCCGCTGCCCACAACAGCGACGGTTTCGACATCTCGGCCTCGGACACCATGACCATGTCCAACATCTGGGTCCACAACCAGGACGATTGCGTTGCCGTCACTTCCGGATCCAACATTGTCATCGATGGCATTTACTGCTACGGCGGTCATGGTCTCAGCATTGGCTCCATCGGAGGAAAGAGCAACAACACCGTCGACGGCGTTACCTTTGCGAATGCCCAGGTCGTTGACAGCCAGAACGCTGCTCGAATCAAGAGCAACAGCGGCGAGACCGGCACCATCGCGAACATCACATACCGCAATGTCACCATGTCAGGCGTCACGAACTACGGTATCGATGTCCAGCAGGATTACCTCAACGGCGGTCCCACTGGCGAGCCCACCAACGGCGTTACCATCTCCGGCATTACCTTCGAAGATGTCACCGGCACCACGACTGGTGATGCTTACAACTATTACATCCTTTGCGGTGATGGTTCTTGCTCTGACTTCACCTTCACGGGCGTAGGCATCACTGGAGGAAGTGAGGGTGGTAGCTGCAACTACCCTTCTTCGGGCTGCCCTGCTTAAGAGCTTGCGTAGAACGAGTTGAGATGTAGGTTGACTGATGTTGCTTGAAAGCCATTCTTGTATTATACATATTTTAGCCTGATTCGTATCGGTTCATTGTGCAAGTCTCATAATGCCAGCGATGGCTGGACTTCCGAGCCGACAATATGACCCACGTATGATATTCCCTCGCGGAAAGAAGAAACAACAAATATTGCATTGCCAATGTTGATTGGTGTGAGAGTTATCAATAGCAAGCCTGAGCCGGCTGCAGCATTATCGCCCTGCTACACCACCTGAGTGACTGAGAGGTGACTGGTCATCACTGCATGAGCGCCAAGACATGGCTTTGCACTTTGCTGCAAGTTGAGTTGGCAACGGAGGCGGAGGAATCATATGATTAAGCCCAAGACTGTCACCCCCTCTCAGGATTTAAATTCTCTCTATCGCTGGTACAACTGCTTGCCTATTTCGAGGCATCAACCGCTCTTTTCGTCTCCGGCGGCGCAGAACAGCGAAGCAACTTTGACACCAGGCAATAACAAGATACCTCCCACTGGAGCTTGCAAACAGACCCTGAGAAGTTTCTTCAATCTATGGATGCCCCTACAGGACGTCTGCCGAAAATGATAAATGGGCATGATAATCGACGCCCAAATTGCCGCCGTTCCAGTAGCCTATTCTGTGCTCACAAGAGCCTTACTAGTAAGCTCATCACTTTTTGATCCGCTGTGCATATCATACCGTGACTAAACACAAACGAACTAGACCCAGATTTTGGGGGGGAATTGATTACCACCGACGCTGGTATACAAGAGTTCGTCACTGCATGGCACCCTATGAGGTTTCTTGGGCCGCCGGTTGCTGATTGCTTGGCTGCAGAGTAACATTAAAGACGAAAAAGAACCTACTCACCCAACCCTGACTTTACTGTACGTTTACCAACCCTCTAAGAACGCTGCCTCATCCCGTGTAATTAAATTGACCAAACGATTGATATCGCTGCAAAGAGTCGGGACTGGAACAGGGACCTGGGATAAGCTGAGTGCGTCTGAGCGACTACTGTACGGGTCCAGACATACAGGGACCACGCCGCAAGCCGATGATTCGCCAGGCATACTCTCAGCCTTGGGGTTCGATGTGCGTATCTTCGAGCGCATCACATCTCCCTATGGCGTGTTTGCCACTTACCGAACTCGTTCGATTGAGGGCTTGCATACACTGAGTGGGTGATGCCTCTGTGTTCATACTCCCGAACTCTCAGCCATAACACTTACCATCCATAGCTTTCCTCTTCTGTTCTCCAAAATCCCCCATACGCGAGATCTCTTGCTACTTGCGGATTGGCCTCTCTCACAGCGAGTGCAAGATCAAATCCAAGATCATATCCATGCGTTGCCTTCTCTTTGACAACTACAGTATCAACCATGCTAGAGACGGCTCCGGGTCCCACACCTATCGACCTTTGACCCGAGTAATAAAGGCGTTGAAGGGAGACTATCAAGTTCACCGTCAGAGCCAACCATGGCAACACCCCTTGACCCTTATCGCGGCTCTTACCAAGGAATGTGCCTGGTCCTCCAGCCGCCGACAAGTTCAGATAAATCATAACATTCTGAAAGTTGAGATGTTTTCTGGCACGGCAACTTGGGCTCGAGGTCCTTCGGAGGAGCCAGGGCTTACCACAAAAGCCTTCACAGAAGCCGTAAAACGAATCAGCGAAAACCGGATCAACGTGACCTTCGTGGATCAGTCCATAAACTTTCAAAATGACATCTGGGACAAACTCTCATCGACTTCATGGATGGCGACCCTGGTCATTGCCAGAGATAGTGCTGGCCTGGGTTTTGAAGGCCAGACTATGAATTCCGACGAGCTGGCTCCATATCCAGATGATGTCAACAACGCAAAAAGCAAGCTCGCCAATGATCGTAATCAACTAGCGGGAGTTGACAAACGATTCGAGGTTCAAATCAATATGGTAGGGACACGTTCAACGCTGTCGTGCTCAAAGGCTAACTCCCTACCAAGCTTGACACGATGCTTTCTTACAAGGAAAGCCAGCAAGCAGGGATTCTTTCTATAGTAGTGCTACTGTTTGCGCCTAGTAGCTTGGTTCTGGTGTGTCGCTTGACGTCCCCACTTCCGGCTTCTCAATTAGTACGATAATTAATTGTTTCTATTTAGGCAATTTTCAGCCTCCCATTTGTAAACTATTCGGATGACCGGGAGTGGAGCATTAGTCTCTTTGTCAAAGTGATAGCACCGGTATCGATAATCCCGGTTTTTTTGGGAGCCCTTTTTGTTTTTCGCCATGAGATCGGGGAGCGGATGAGAGTCGAGAGCAGTATTCCAGACCCAGAATACCTTGATGATCAGCTGAGCTGAAGTTTGATGGGATAGGAGACTTTTCTATAGTTTGAACTTCCGGATAGCAGGAAAGAGTGTATACACAGGGACCAATCTCCTGAGTTTCATCTGCTCACTTGACTGCAATGTTACGAAGTGGCATGCGGAACTTCACCTCCCTTGTTATCGTCGACTACGAACAGAATAACCCTCGCAGCACGGGGATTTCTAGTCGACACTACTACACAGTATGATAGGAACAAGGCCCCAGTATCTTCATCTGGTTTCAATATGATGGCTCGAAATGTGCTGTCGGAATTTAGAAAAACATTTACTTAATGATATTAGTTGATTGAATTTGCTCTATCGTTTGCACGCTTGGCTATCTCGGCGGGCTCACCATGAGCAACGCCTAGATCATAGACTAGAAATCTAGCGGCGATAGTATATCGTCCACAGCAGTAATAGACAGCAGGGATCATGTCCACACGTACTCAAGTCGTCTCATCGTACGTCTTCGTCTGTGCCAGAGCTTCCCCTCTGCGCCGTCGGTCGAAGAGCCCGCAATCTTCTTCAGACAGAATTTGAAGGAAGTCTGCCAAAGTATAAAGCAATCTGAGTTCCTTGGTGATGCAGTTGCCTTTGCTGATTTTCGCTTAGCTGCCAAGTCTGCTTCGTTAATCCCGTCACTCCATTTACGAGTATGTCGGATGAGTTTGTCTATGGGCTTCATCGTCGCCTCCACAAACTCAATGCCATATCATGTTATGTTGCATTTCGGCAAGGACATGGCTTTGAATCCTTCCCACATAAACTGGGGACCAACAGACGATAGTACAACAATAATAAGCACAGTGGTCTGGGCTACCAACTGCTGACCTTTGAAGAATAGAGAGGGTAAGCACGGCAACTCTAGGATGACAAGTAACGTTGCCATTCATGCCGAGTCGTTAATACCAATAGTGTCTCCTCGTTAATATTGCCTATTTCGACGTAAGGATCACAAAGCTCCTAGTGTGAGTTCGCTAGGAAGTCTTAGGAGTCGATCATCAGGAAACCTGAATCATTAAATTCCATAAAGACAGCTCTTCGACTTGTCGAACACTGCTGACAAATATTCCTTCTTACCATTGACAAGCCAATCGCATAATCTGCACTGTTTCCTATTATTAAGACGCGAAACTGGTGCAATGATCGTCATAGGCGGGATTCGGAGTAGATGTCAGCCCGACTCAAGATAGCTAGAAACTGGGGCGAACCCAATCTATATATTAGGCTGCACCCTCCACTTTTACTGACGTCTTCACCCTTTTTTCAACACACCAACCCGATTTACATATTCCATATAACCGATATAATGGCCGAAAGTGACAGCATCCCGACATCGAGCACCATCGCCATCAACATTGCGGGTATCCCCTTGTATCTGTTTGGCGTGGACGAGTTGAACGAAAAGCAGCGAAAGGGCACAACCGTTCTCTTTCACATTCATGGTCGCACTAGAACGTACAAAGACGCCGAGAAAATTGCCTATAAATTACTGCATGAATGGCGAGCTCGCGGATCTCCAACGAAAGGTCTCGTGGTTGCGACCTTTGACAACCGGAACCATGGAACGAGAGCTGTCAGTCCGCTTGGTAGCCTAGTTGTGTTATGTCTAGACTAATCTATTGATACCTCAGATTGACGAAATTTCCATGTAAGATATAGAACGGCCACCGAATTAATATTACTAACAATGTGGCGCACAGCCAAGACTGGGCAGCAGGAAACCCGAGACATGCGTGAGTACACTCTGGACCTTTACGGCGTAAGAGCTAACAAAAGTTTTAGGCAAGACATGCTCTCAACCATCGGTAAGTCGTCTCTATGTCAGTCACTTCTAAGTCCTGACGGGGGGTTAACAATACAATGCAGACGGAATCGTAGCCGATATCGAGACCAGCGTCACGTTCCTAGAAAGCTACGTTGAGGGGATTTTCACGCCTAAAGACTTCATCGTCACTGGAATATCTCTGGGAGGCCACGTCACCTGGAACGTTTTGGCAAAGGATCCTCGGATCCGTGCCGGCATCGCCATTGTTGGGTCGCCGGACTTGACTTCGATGCTTCTGGAGCGGCTGGCAATCTACAAGGGCACACAGGATGTCGCTGCTGATACCAAGGAATGGCCGAGGTCAATTGCAAAGCTCTACGAAGAAAGAGACAAGAACATAGAGGATATTACAGGGAAGAAGATCTTGATTCTGAATGGCGCAGTTGATCCTTTGGTTCCGAGCAGGTTCACTCATCGTTGGGTTGAGAAGTTCGCTGGCAACAATGACGTCGTGTTCGTCGAGCAGGAGGCAGTTGGCCATGGGCTTTCAGCGGAAATGATGGAGAAACTCGTGGCTTGGGTCGTGGAAACTATCGTCTAGGGATATAGTGACCTCTAATAGCTAAGGTCCCACTTGTATTAAACCCCTGGGTGTGTGCCATTTGGCACCATCACACTGTCCCATTTGTACCGAAAGGTATCATCCTCCTCTTCCTCGCCAGTTCAATCATCCAGGTTAGTACTGACAGCACAACATATCTCCCCGTCGGAGGCCTCGAGAGTCAGAATGGACGAAAGGAACCCAATCGTATGGATCCCTGACATGATTTTCCCCGAGCTTCAACAAGACCTTATACAACGCACCGGCAACCAACCTGTTGGAAAGCGCACCTCGCTGAACCAACTCACCAGAAAATAGCTCCGCCAACCGAACACAAACCCCATCGTCCACGGAGAAGAGCGGACCAATGACGTGTGCAAACCCGGCAACTTGAAATGCACTCGTGAAATGCAGGCACTCGTCGGCAAGATGCGTGGCCTTGATTTCGGCAGCCGAGCATGCCGATAGACAGGCAATCCACGACTTCCTTGTTGCTACTATGGTGGATGTTTGGTTGACGCTGAGCTTGTCAACAACTTGCCTGTTTCCATCGGTCTTTTGAAGGAGTAAATGACTAGAAGGATTAGCGCTTACACAGAGCTGTGCTGCAATTCCTATCCGTGCCTCAGGCACCAAGATAAGACTGCTTGTTGCGCTGACAAAACACGCCACTCTAGTTATCCAACATCTCCCCATCTGTACACAGGGCCAAACCACGAGATTAACCGTCTCCATCAGATCTGCGAGAATGGATACAAACGCCGAACCAGAAACCCTATCTACCAATCCAACTTCCTTGCACTTCTGCTCTGTATGCGAAAAGTCGTTTGATCAAGGTAGCAAGTCACCTACTTCGCGGACACCATTACAATATCTTCGGTCTCTTGGTGTAATCGTCTCGCTTCCTTGATTAGAGTCTAACAATGTTTTCTATAGAGATATCACATATCCGGCATTCACAGTACTGTCATCGACGAGCGGCTAGGAAACTGGCCCCCAGACCAAGAGCATGTCACCTCTGCAGACGAACAAAAAGCAAGTGTGATTTCCAATTACCTTGCTCTCGATGTGCCAGTAAACAGGCGGTTTGCTCTTATGGCCGGCATCATGTTACATCGACGCCAACAGCACCAAGCCAAACCAGGGTCACTGGCGGCGACTCTCGGACCGTTGTGGCAGAATTCACATCTATGGTTCTCGATGATACTCCCACCACGGCGTCATACTCAGAGCTGGAGTCCGGGCTCGACTTCAGTCTACTCAACGACACTGATGGACTTGATATCAATGTTCTCATTCATGACGCACCGGGTATATCCTTGGCCCCTGGCTCATGCTCAACACCGGTCTTCATTGATAACGTCGAAAACCCTGTCCTGTTCTGCCTTCCAGAGTCTACCTCTACCCCTGATCGGGGTCTTTATACCGGTAACGATGCCAGAAACTTCCAAAGCTCTGATTCTAGACTATACGAGCCGTTCACATATGACTTCATGGCCCCGATCACACTACCTACGTCGCCAAATCACCCCGGCCCGTCTGCTTCAAGCCCCAGAGACACGCACTCTTTAGTCCCCGTTCCTAGTCGTGAAATCAACACCCTAGGGCAACCCTCCGGTCATCTCATCTCCAAAGGGTGCAGAAGATTTATTATATCCATTCTTCGGACATACCCGCGAATGATGACGCAACCACATAATCTCCCACCGTTCGTGCACCCAGTTGGTTGCGGACTTCACTACAATGATGAGGAAGAAGAACGAGCCGACTTTTATCCTTCCGAGTCCATGGAATTCACGCCACTGAAGCCTCTGGCAGCCTGTCACGGCATCGCGCAGATCTTTGCCTCCCGTAATCCAAACTCGGACGGGTTTCTATGGAGAACTATTGACAGTGAACATCGCTGGATCATGAGTGAAGTAAGGTGTTCTCTGAATGGAATGGTTGCCATGAAGATCAAACTTTCATCTCTACGCCTTGTTTCATTTTCACCCTTCCTACGCTGACAGCAAGCTTTTACGATCCTGTTTGCAATAACTGCTGACACTTTTGTACTCTGAAATTAGATGCAGCAATTCTCCAAAGGTGAATGCGTAGCTGCACTCCAAGCTATGCTGATATACACTATAATGCGGCTCACAAAGTCCGGCTACGAATATTTTATCCCAAATCGAGATATGTTACGGACAATGAGGGTGAGTTAGTCGATTCAATATATGTGGACATTTACCAACCACTTTTGGCAATCTACAGAAACTGGCCGAGCAATTTTCTCAACTCTGTCCAGGACCTTTGAGTCCGCCTCATGAACGGCATTCGAAACCTAGCTGGGAAGACTGGATCCTTGAAGAGACACGCCGAAGGTATGCCAACTAATTGCAACAGTTTCGCCAAGAGACTGCTATGCCTTTTCGCACTTAAAACATAGCTGACCGTTCCAGAATATCTCTTGTCTGTTTTATCACCGCGCTTATTCTTGGGTCCGCGGGATCGGATGGTATAGAGAACCCATTCTGCCTTCCTTTGCCGAGTAGCAAAGCCATGTGGGAGGCAAAAAGCGCCTGGGCCTGGCAGGAAGAATATGGTGAATTCTGGCAAGACCTTAAGACCAACAAGTCTCGGCTAAGTACTGTCGGTGATCTTGCGACTGCCTATTTGCAGCAGAGTAGCGGAGGCAATACTGCAACAGGTGGTTCTCTTGGTAGTGCCGTTGACGATGTCCTTGACAGTTGGCATACAGGGTTAGATGGGCTGGGCATGATGCTCGCAGCAGTTATAGCAGATGTCTAAGGCAGGAGCAGGTCATAAACATATATTCATTGACCGTAGTCCGTTCAGTGAGCAAATACTTCGTAATTAATATGGTGCTCCCTTTCGGTACACCATCCAACAACGACTTGAGCTCGTAGGTAACTCCTCTCCCCCGCAGTGTGATGTAAAAACAGTCCTCAATCCATCTAAGCAATTAGAAAGAAAATACTCCCCATTTCTCTCTATTCTTTGCATGAGCGCCACTCGAAGTGAGCTCCGGGGAGATTTGCCGTGGACATCGGCGTTGTGGGGCTTGGCGCCGGCCAATTGGCCGGGGATCCAGTTCGCCGGAAGCGGAAGCCCGCTTTTCCCAGTTCACCTTGTCCGCAGACTTCACTCCCACGGCGATTTGGCCGTTGCCAATGGTAATCACGAGATGCAGGTCCGTACCGACTAGTGCATAAAAGGCTTATGAGACGTCACTACTACCCACCAGAAACAGAATGAGATCAACACCATCCTGACCATCATCATTCATTCATTCCTCTCAACATCTACATATTTCGGACTCACGCAAGTCACCTTTCTTCATCATGACAACGCCTGCCACTCATACTGCGACCCTTCTGCCTGCCCTCGCCCAAGACCTCGTTCTTGAGCAACGCCAGACCCCATCTCCTGGACCAGGCGAACTTTTGATCCGCAATCATGCCATCGCCATGAATCCCGTCGACTGGAAAAGACAGATGTGGGGGTTCAAGGTCTCTTCTTACCCAGTTGTGCTCGGTGCCGGTACGTTGATGCACGATTGAGCCGGCATTTCTCGCTAGGAAATCCTTTCCAAATACCACCACTCCTCCACTACTAAATAAAGCACCCATGTACTTTGTGTGCTAACCGTTGTACTTAGACATTTGCGGTATTGTAGCTGAAGTAGGATCAGCAGTGGCGACCTTCAAGCCCGGCGACCGCATCTTCAGTCTTGCTCACGCGTTCTGTTCCGGCAACAACGATCACGGGGCATTCCAGGAATATACGGTCGTTAATGCCGCCTCAACAGCTCTCCTTCCCACGGATATAAGTTTCCAAAAAGGCTCCACGCTGCCTACTGCTGTGGGTACCGCGACCATGGCTCTCTTCGACGTGCTCAATTTGCCACGACCTCCCATCGAGGAGAATAAGCACGCTCAGGTTGAGTCATCACCTTCGTCGATTCTGGTATGGGGCGGTGCCTCTTCCGCCGGCTCAATGACTATCCAAATGGCCCGTTTGGCCGGATTCACCGTCTTCGCAGCGGCGAGTGAACGTCACCATGACTACCTGCGCTCCCTCGGTGCCAGCGTACTGGTCGATTACCACTCGTCTACGGCAGCTGAAGACCTCATCGCTGCCGCCGAACATACCGGGACAGAGATCTCGTATGCTGTCGATACCATCTCGGCGTCGCACACGCTTGGCCCAGTTGTGCAGGTTCTCTCCAAGTCGACCGGAGTCAACAAGAAGATAGCGCATACAACGGGGTGGCCCGCCGATTTATCTAAGCCCGACGACATTGGAAATCAGTGGATAGCGGCAGACGAGCTGCGTGGACGCAGAAACGATCTCTCCGTCTGGCTTTTCAACGAAGCCCTGCCCAAGTGGCTTGAGCGAGGTGCCATTGTGCCGACTGGATGCAGAGTTATGAAGGGAGGACTGGGTGGAGTGCAGAACGCTTTGAATGAGCTTAAGAATGGTGTAAGCGGGGAGAAGCTAGTGGTCGAGATTTAGATGTGGCATAGGGCTGGAGTGACTGTGGGATGAGTACGTTGCAAATCCCATAGAACTATTCGCAGATGACATGCGAGTTTGTTTTCCTGCTATGTACATGAAAGAGGTTGAATCCTTCTCCCCAGGGCGTGGGGGCTGGGGGTGGGAGTGGTTGAGTTCGACGCTTCGGCGAACGTGGGGGTTGTGACAGGGTGGAACATGCCTGCTCTTCTGGCCTTCCTATGTAGACAGGGGCTTAGGTTTTCGTTACAAAGGAAGGATTTAATGTATCCACGGGATTGAGTATGGAGGCCCTGTGCAAAAAGCATTCAAGAAAATCGTTGTCGGGTGTGTGTCTTCTGTATAGGGTATTCTGGTAGATAGCTTCGGATGATCGACGGGTTGCATGTCACGCTCCAGCACGTTAAGCTTACCTGCATATAGGATTCACGTCAGCAACTGATAGAAACCCGATACTAGCGTCAACTTGCAAAATTACGTTAAAGTGATATCTAGACTTTTAACAAGTAGGGACAAGTCTCGTAAATCCTACGACGCACCGCTTAAAGGTCATCTGAGAGAGTGCTCGAGAAACGGGATTTCATCCCCATCATCAACACGACGTACTAATTAGCCTGTCAGTAGTGCGGTGGAAAAACATGGAGCTATCAGGAGGAAACAGAGATTTCACATCCCCATGGGTGGAAAAATAGTCCGGGGCTAGTTTATATACTGCGTGACAAGCTCCCCGGATTTATCATAATAAACACCAATTTCCCCCAACATTGTCTCTGAGAAACCTGACAGGTAAATGAGGACCACGGAAATTCGGCACACGCACGGACAAAGTGGGGATGTCATCCGAGCACTGAACTCGTCAGGCTAAAGGTAGCAAGTGCTACATACGAAGTGTACTAACTACAAAGTGCGTAGACCGCTTTCTTAGTCGTGTTCTTCCTCACCAAGACTTCCCTGTAACTCACCCTCGTGTCCTGCAGCAGAACACGCCATTTGTAAAGAAAATGGCCTCGTGAAGACGCTGCAGATGACCTCGCGCTCGAGTGGCAATGGAGCGGCAATAGACAATAATGGGCTGGGCGATGACGGTGAGAAATTCCTGGCAGTTCCGTCCGGCATTTGCCTCCTTATCTCTGGATGTATCGGTGATGCCACTTACAGCCCACCTGGAATCCATGCAGCCGCGTTTTTATCACCGTAAGAGCCGCACTAGGCACTTGAGGCTTCCCACTGCCGGTACGACGTCATGCACAGATGCTGTCCAATGGCGCGTCTGGACAGGGAAATGTTGACGAGGACTTCCAAGCTTCTCTCGTGATTCCATCGACCTTTTGGTCCTCAGTTTATGAAAATCAGGATACACCGATTGGACAGTTCTATGTACCACGCCTTGGTCGTCTCTGGTTCCGCCACTCGGTTCGTACCAGACGTTCCACTTCCCACGACTCAGTCAGAAACGGGAAAACCCTTAGCCTTTGTAAGCGATCTGCGGTCCCTACTTCTCATGACCGACAGGAATAATCCTTCATCAGTTTCAAACTGGGTCATTTTTGCGCTATTTTCACCTGGTCCTTAAACCTGGACTTGTCTCCACGGCAGATCTCTGGTGGCCCGGTCAGCGGCGCGTCCGCGACGGAGGCATCCCCACATGGCCCAGAACCCCCGAGAAAACACCGTGCCGTGTAGCCGGGCTCATAAAGACCGGTGCCATGCTGGTCCCGGAATCCTTCGAGATTACCCACCAGACGCCAGGCATCTCGTCTCCAGCCAACAACGCACGCCCGAATATTTGCCTCACGCGCTGGTAAAGCCCACGGCGCCATTGGGCGTGTCCTAGCCTGGCTTGCCCCATCCCCAAGCGCAAATGCCCTCCGAGTTCCCATGGGGCTCCGCATCCGTTATGTCCGGAGACTGTCTGGAGAGTGCGGAGCATACGCGGAGCAGCCAGAACCTTATATGAGCGTCCCCGCGGCCGCTGGTTGTGTCTTCACCTCTTCTTTTCCTCTCAGGGATCACACGAGACCACGGACAAGATGGAGGCCCAGAAAGCAACTTACCTCGGAGCCAGCGGCAAGCAGCTGAGCATCCTGCAGCTCGCCCTCATCGTCGGGCCCGCCTTTACGCTCTTCGGCTACAACCAGGCGGGAATCGGCGGCCTGCTCAGCGAGGAGGACTGGGTCAAGACGTTCCCTGAGATCGACACGGTCAACGCCGAGGGATCGGAGAAGAGTAGAAAGTCGACGCTCCAGGGCTTCGTGGTTGCGACCTTTGTCATTGGCGCCCTCATCGGCTCTCTGTCGTGTTCGTACACGGGCGACAAGTTTGGACGTCGCAATGTCATCTTCGTCGCTGCCATCTGCTCCCTGGTTGGCGAGATCCTCGAGGCCTCGTCCTTTGGTCTCGCCCAGTTCATCGTCGGTAGAGTCATCATCGGTCTCGGTGTTGGTCAGCTGAGCTCCATCGTTCCCGTCTGGCTCAGCGAGACATCCGCTGCCCAGAACCGAGGTCGCCAGGTCGTCTTGACCGGCTTGTTCATGTGCTTGGGCTACACGCTCGAGTCCTGGATCGACCTTGCCTTCTTCGAGTTCAAGCATGGCCCCGTTACGTGGCGTCCTCCTATTGCCATCGCCATCGCCTTCTCCATCGTCGTCGTCTGCTCCGTCTACGCCTTGCCCGAGAGTCCGCGATGGCTCGTTCTCAAGAACCGGTCGGACCAGGCTCGCTACGTCATTTCAGCCCTACGAGACCTTCCTGAAGACTCGATGGAAGTCCAGGCTGAACTTGCTGGAATCGAGCATTCTCTGGAAGAGACCAGCCACGGAGGAGCAGCAAAGCTAAGCGACATGCTCAGAATGGGTGACGACAAGCTGCTCTACCGATTCAGCCTTTGTATCCTGCTGCAGTTCTACCAGCAAATGTCCGGCAGCAACCTGGTCAGCGTCTACGCCACTGTGCTATTCCAGAACAACCTAGGCATGAGCAGCGAGATGTCTCGTATCCTGTCTGGAGGCGCCCTGACCTGGAAGTTCCTCTCGTCGTTCGTGGCCTTCTTCACCATCGATCGCTTCGGACGTCGAGCCGTCTTCATCATCAGCGGTGTTGGCATGTCTGCCAGTATGATTGCGCTGGCCATCACCACCTCGTTTGGTAGCGACAACAAGCCTGCCATGATTGCTGCCGGCTGCTTCATCTACATCTACAACACATGGGTTCCCATCGGATTCCTGGGTGCCAACTTCCTGTACTGCACAGAGGTCGCGCCTATCCGTCTTCGAATGGCCATGTCTTCCATCTCGACGGCCAACCACTGGCTTTGGTACGTAACTCTCTTTATATAACTCAACATGTCAAACATACTAACATCTAAATAGGAACTTCATCGTCGTCATGGTCACCCCTGTGGCGATTGAGACGATCAAATGGCAATATTACATCGTCTTCGCTGTCGTCGCAGCCTGCATTCCCATTTCGGTCTACCTCTTCTTCCCTGAGACGATGGGCCGAAACCTGGAGGAGATTGAGCTCTTGTTCAAGGACTCTCCATCGGTGTGGTCAACCGTCAAGTTCGCCAAGAACCGACCCATTGCGATGCCGCAAGAGTTTAGCTCCAAGGACAAGGCAGACCACTCGGAGGGAGAAAACTAAGCCCCGGCTTGAGGCTGCAGGATGAATAAATGATTGAGAGCGATAGGCGCCAAGCTAGTTGGATGTTCCTCACGCCTATATGTATCGTATTTCTCACGGCTGGTTAGCGTTGGAGAACCTTTGTCGCTTATGATGAATTTATGCGACTTCAAATACTTGTCCTCACTGCTTCGTCCCTCAATGCCGCCCGAATATTTCAACGTAATGCATTAGTTCCATCCCACGTTCATATCAACTATGACTATCAAAATGGCCCTTTTAGGATGCTGATTCAGTACCCCATGCTCCATGCTCCGACTTTGTCACCAAAGACCAACCAAAGGGGCTTGGCTTCTCCTTGAAAGCGGCTCCACATTCCCTCCCAGGACAATCCCCAGATTGCGGCTCGACCTTCCCTCCTGTCAACCAGGGCTAACTCAGATGCTACAGAATCTCGCGAAAGAGGAATTGAACTCGAGTCGAGGTTACCAATTCAGCATAGGGAACAAGCTCCTACCATGGCTATTTCATCGGTTAATAGCCCTTCAACGGGATATAAATGCATGATTTTGTTCCATTACCATTTTTTCCTTTTCTTTCCCGTACTTCAAGTCATTGTCCTCCTCACGTCTTCTATCAATAATACTGTCGTATCTTTCGTTCCTCTAGGACCACAATACACCTACGCACAGCATAACGATGACCAACTCAAACTCACTCAGTCTGGTAGAAGCCAGCATCAGCGACCTACGGCAAGCCCTTGATTCCCAGGCCTTGACCAGCGTGGAACTGGTTTCTCTCTACTTGCACCGCATCGGCAAATACGACTGCCGCGGACCATCTCTCAACTCCATCTGCGTCCTGAACCACAATGTGTTTGAGGAAGCACAGGCATCGGACGATTATCGCGCTTCAGACCGCCCACCAAGACCCCTGGAAGGCATCCCCTTTACAGTCAAGGATAGCTTCAAAGTCAATGGTCTGACCGTCGCCGCTGGTTCGCCCGCCTTTGCCAATCTTGTTGCCTCCTCAGACGCAGCCGTTGTCGAGTCTCTCCGAGAAGCTGGAGCAATCCTACTGGGAAAAACGAATATGCCTCCGATGGCAGATGGAGGGTCGCAAAGAGGTCTGTACGGACGAGCCGAGAGCCCTTACAATCCGATTTACTCGACTACTGCGTACGCATCGGGATCTTCCAACGGCAGTGGAACGTCAACAACGGCGAATCTCGCTGCATTCGGGTTTGCTGGAGAGACGGTTACTTCAGGTCGAGCTCCTGCCTCAAACAACGCTCTCGTGGGTTACTCGCCTTCAAGAGGTGTCATTCCTGGTCGGGGTCAATGGCCACTATACCCGATGTGCGATGTCATCGTGCCTCACACGCGATCGATGAAAGACCTGTTTGATGTTCTTAACGTCATCGTGGCCGACGACACCAAGGCAGCACCAGGACTGGACTTTTGGCGCAACCAGACCTTTGTTCCCATCCCCGCATCTTCCGAAGTCCGACCTGCCAACTACCACAGCCTTGAAGACTCTGCCGCTCTCCGGGGGAAGCAAATCGCAGTTCCTCGGTGTATTCTCGGGGTCGAGGGGACTGAGCCCAAAACGCTGTGTTCTGCATCAGTTCTTGAACTGTTCAATCGAGCTCGAGCTGACCTTGAGGCCCTTGGAGCGACGGTCATCGAGTCTGATTTCCCCCTTCTGGAACAGTATACGAAAAAAGACTTTCCCGGACAGAGCGCCAATGTGCCTGGAATATCGCCCGAGTGGGTCAGCTTGGAACGTTGCGAGATGATAGCTTTGGCCTGGGACGATTTCCTACGAGCTAATGGTGACGAACGATTACCCAACTTACCAGCAAGCGACCCCGATCGCATCCATCCTCACATCGCTCCTATGGACGACCCGTCACAGCACACCGAAGCCCAGAACCAAGTCCGATATACCGACATGTTCGATGCTGTGCGAGTCCGCACAAACGACATTTACACTCTTCCAGGTTGCGGGCAAGCGACCTGCGCCTTGGAGGACATGCGGAAACGACTTTGTGAAGATTGGATGGACAAGAACGGGTTCGACCTCGTTGCTTTCCCAACCAACGGAGATGTCGCCTACGCGGATGCCGATGAGACCTACTGGTCCATGTGCCACGCTCTGCAAGAGGGAATCAAGTATTCCAATGGCGGTCGGGCACTAAAGCACCTTGGCGTTCCCTGCGTTACTGTGCCCATGGGCCTCATGGAAGATAAGAAGATGCCCGTGGGAATCAATTTCTGTGCAAAGGGTTTTGAAGACGAACACTTGCTGCGATGCGCATTCGCCTACGAAGCCGGATCACGGAGACGGACCGCACCGCCAGCCACTCCACCTCTGTCCACTGACCAGATTAGCCTGGCCAGCTACTCCCCAGCGCCTTCAAGAAAGTCTGCTCCGGTTCTGAGTGTCGAGACTAGCAGCTCTGAGAAGGAGGAAGCGACTGACGAAGAAATTCGCATCGTGTCGGTAGCCGGTACTGTGGACACCGACGACCCAGCAATCAAGTTGGAGACCGTTACGGCTTATGTCAACGGAGATCCATTTGGGATTTCAGTGGAGGGAGGCAAGTGGATGTTCCAGGGCCGTTTGACACGACCGAAGAGGATGGAGAAATTCCCTACCTTGACTACGGTGCCCAAGGATCAGTTCATGATAGTTGTCGTGGCGAAGGCCTCCAATGGCAGGTCTACGGGTGCTATGTTGATGATTGATTAGGGTCTTTCTTTGCCGCAACTAGCTCATTCTCACTTAATTATATGTGTCCGTGTGTGTTGAATATTTAAGGCAATTGTTCGGTCTTTCACTTTTCAATCCCATTCCCAGGGGCCCGAGAGACTTGACAAGATGGAAGGTGGTCAAGATGCAGTGTTAGGCATTTAAGCAGAATTAGAATGGTAATCACTGGCGTTAACTAGTTTAGATCTAACTTCATGACTACTGCCTCCGTTCTCTCTGTCCTCCCTTCCCTATAATCGTCAAACCAGTAGCGCGTGACGACCTCGAACCCGGACTTTTCGTATGTTCTCCTTGCCCCCTCGTTCTCCCAATCCGTCACCAGCAAGATCCTCGCCTTTTGTTCAGATACCAGCCCCGACGCGACCGTCTTCGCGTACTCTACAAGTGCGCCCCCCAGCCGTCTACCCCTCGCACTTGGTAGTACATACATGGCATTTAACAAAAAGTGCCACTTCGCGTCTCCATGGAGCACAACCTCAGGCTCCGGATGACTGTCAGACGCAAAGGCCTTTGCCGCAGCTTCTCGGTCAAGCGGTCCGAGGAGTGTGAGGGAAGCGAGCCATTCTTCCTTCAGGAGAAGTTGCACATGATCGGAAACTGCATCCGGGCGGGACGTCGCTGAAACAGAAGTCGATACCTCGACAATACTGGTGGCGAGAGGGTTGGACACCCGTGATATCCACGTGTCGTTCGAGAAGCCGAGTTCGCGAGCGTGGGTAGAACCGAAAGACTCGGGCGAGAGTTGAAGCGAGAGAAGGCGAAAGGCTTTGTACTTGGAGACGAGGAGATCAAAATCTTCGGGAGAAGGCAGGAATTTGGGAAGTGTGAGGACAGTCATTTTGCCGATAGAGACGTGGATGCTGAGACACGCACCATTTATTTGGACGGCTGATGCCTCAACTTCCCCGCCATTCGACACGTGATGCACGGTAGGGGAAGTTGATGTTGCTATGGTGTGATAAGAAGTGAGTCATAATTCATCCAGTAGCCATGACATCTCGATTTGTTATGCTGTTAGTTTTTACAAACAGATCACTGCCAACTGCATAATTACTTGTTGGTGTCTTGGGAATCAGCTTGGTGCGTTTGCAAGCTGCATATGCATAAAGTTGTCCCGCAGGAGGCCGACCAGGTAACCAGGGAAGCCAACTAGATTAGCATTTACAATCCATCAAACACAGTGGGCGTCACTCCCGGTATATGTTCTCATCGTGACATCAAACGGTCAAAAGCGGAGAATGTGCCGACAAACTCTCTTTCGAAATAGCACCCGGAGAGACCGGCATCTATACCTGCAGGTTTCCCGTCCCACAGCTGCAGTTTCCCGCTCACCCCTTCCCGATGATTGATGATTGCTCTGAAGCAAATTGTTGCAAGCTGCATATCTTTGGTCAAGCCGATTTCCTAGATTGCGTTGATCCATGCGCTCTGCCTGATCCCATCAAGCAAACAGGCTCGACCTTCCAGCAGCTTCTTCGGGTATCCTCACTACTATAAAGTCTCACCCTTCTGCGCCTTCAGCAAGATCTCTCACTTTCACCTTTCAAATCTTCCTTCAGGTGATGAGCCCAACTCGTGCTCGTTGTCTCGACTCTCTACAAGAACCCTCCCTTCCATTTCTGGCCTCCGGGACTTTGACTGCTTGAGCAGCAAGTCCAAAGGCCTTCTCTTTTCCTGACAGACCTCAACTGTCACCCTTCCTTTTCAGACAACTCTTGTCTCTTCGGGTTTCCCCGTCTCTCTCTCCGAGCCACCACGATGGCAGACGAGGAGTTCTCGGATGGGTTGAGTAGTGAGCTAGACGACGTTTGTGCTCACTCGCATCTCCTGAACGGCGACAGCCAGTCCGAGGAAGTCAGTGCCATCAACACCACCCCGCTGTTTACGGAGACTGTCCGCAAACATGTCGTCGGCACCAAGGACGAGAAGTCGGACACACCAAGTCAACTCAGCCAGTACGGTCTTCTGGCTGCAAATGTCTTGGCTGCCGACCCAGCGTCCTCCAACGCCACGAACCGCCCCGACGCAGATCCTCGCATCTTTTACAACATTGCCGCACCTACGAGCATGTTCATCTGCGGCTGCCAAGGGTCAGGCAAGAGCCACACGCTCAGCACTGTGCTGGAGAACTGTCTGATCCCGTGTCAGGCAAACCAGTTGCCTCGACCTTTGACGGGGCTGGTGTTTCATTACGACACCTTCATCTCGGACACGGGTGGCTTGCCCTGTGAGGCGGCCTATCTATCGTCTCACCCTGCGGTCAAAGTCAGAGTTCTCTGTCCTCCGACCAACATCGGACACATCAAGGTACGCAAGTCCATCAAATGTGTGATGAAATGAAACTAAAATTTGCAGCGCATCTACAAGCATCTCCCCAACGTGACCGTGGAGGAATTGCGCATCAATCAATCCGACCTCAACACGCAGCGGATGCTGGATTTGATGGCGGTCAGCTCCATCCAGGGAAGTGGCATGCCGCTGTACCTCCACGTGGTCAGTCGCATCTTGCGCGAGCAGCGAATTCTTCAACAGCGGGTTGGAACAGCCTTCGACTACGCAGCCTTCAAGCGGGCTTTGGAAACCGAGTCTTTGACCGAGGGCCAGCTTGCACCGCTGAAGCAACGTCTCGACACCCTCGAGAGCTTCATGGTAGAGAAGCAGACGATGACAATGGTGGGCAAGTCGCCTGCTAAGAAGAAGAACTTGTCCAGTGATGGCAACAGCTGGAAACCAATGGTTAGTGTCCAGGCTCAAGGACTCATGCATGCAACTAACTTCACCTCTCTAGGCTGGACAGCTTACGGTTGTCGATTTGTCGTGCCCGTGCGTGACCGCAGAGATGGCATGCTCGCTGTTCAATGTCTGTCTCAGCCTGTTCCTGGAGCAAGACGCCACCGTTGGCCGTGTTGTTGCTCTTGATGAAGCCCACAAGTACATGGGGGACAGCATCGAAAGCCGCACACTGACGAACTCGCTGCTGTCGACCATCCGTCTGCAGCGTCACCTCGGTACCAGGGTCATCATATCAACCCAGGAGCCTACCGTCTCCTCCCAGTTGATTGACCTATGCTCGGTTACCATTGTCCACCGCTTCGCGTCGCCGGCTTGGTTCAAGACACTGGAGCGCCATGTGGCTGGGATTTCTGGCTCGCAGTCTCAGGGTGAGACTAGTAAGGGCGGCGACTCGATCACGGATAAAGGCAGCAAGGCTGTCGTTTCTCCGTACAGCAGTGTGCAATCGCCGGAATTGTTGTTCAAGCGGATCGTGGCCCTTCGCACGGGTGAGGCCTTCGTCTTTGCACCAAGCGCGACGATCGGGATAAGCGCTTCTAGTGCACGCGACGACGAAGGGCCGGAAGGCGATTCTGGCGCTCAGTTCATCCAGCTTGGCAATGGGGTGATGAAGGTGCGGATCAGAAAGAGAGTCACGGCTGATGGAGGACGGAGCATCATGGCCCATTGATTGACCTGTTGGGAAATCATGTGTATTCTAGACCGGAGTGAGCTGTAGGTGGACAAATTGACAGGCATGATTCACCTCGGGCATAACTAGACTATCCCGCCGACGGATTAGAATCGTCTGCTTACGGATGTTGGTGATGACGCAGCAGCAGCGAGTGATGTCGTATATTCAGGTAGAAATCATCGTACATGCATGTCTGTTCGTTGCTCAATCGGTGCTTCGGTCTTCATCGGTCATCCATTCGGGTTTTAGCATGCGCCACAGTTCGATTTGGGCGGTCATTCGTAATCGATGTCACCATCCGTCGGGAAACCGTGGATGTCCGAGGGCGGGGCACCGAAGTCGTCACCAGTGTATAAGAAGAGCGAGCAATTCAACAGACAATCTCGACGTAAAATCATCCAGCAGAATAAAAAATCATCAGCAGTATCAAACTCCATCACTAGATTCAGAAACCATGGTCGCCATCTCCATCATCAAAGACTCCAACACCAAGGCCCTGCCGTCGGCCCTCCCTTCGGGTCTGGTCGCCGTCTTCATCGGCGGTACATCCGGAATCGGCCAGGCTACCCTGAAGCAGTTCGTCGTCGCCACCAAAGACAAGTCCCCGCGCGTGTACATTGTTGGTCGCAGTACTCAAGCTGCACATCCGCTGTTGGCCGAGCTTCGTCAATCCAATCCCTCTGCGACGCTGGAGTTCATCCGGCAGGATGTCTCCCTCGTGCGCAATGTGGACGCGGCCGTCAGCCAGATCAAGAAGCACGAGACCAAGGTCGATTTGCTCTACCTATCGGTAGGCTTTGTTAGCTTTCAGGGAAGAATAGGTACGTTTACACCTGTTACTGCATGCACTAAGCTGAATACTAATCATTCCATTTTCTAGAAACATCTGAAGGATTGGAACCCTCAATGACAACCCGCTACTACAGCCGCGCCCGCGCAATCCAGCTTCTCCTCCCACTCCTCAACCATTCGGAGAACGCACACGTCGTCACCGTCCTCGGAGCCGGACAGGAGGCGCCCTTGCTGGAGGATGATTTGGATCTCGTCAAGCCCGGCAACTTTTCCATCGCCAAGTCTTCGCAGCACGCCGCAACCATGCTCACTCTGATCCTCGAGAAGTGGGCTGTCGAAAACCCCAACATCAGTTTCGTTCACCAGTTCCCTGGGCTGGTATCCACGCCCTTGTTGACGCGTGGATCAAGCGGCATCACAGGCTTCCTACTGCGATGGATCGTGTCTCCCTTTCTCAACACCTTCATCGCAGCCAGCCCAGAAGATGCCGGCGCCAGATCTCTCTTCCACGCCACCAATGCCCGGTACACGGTCCCAGCAAGGGAAACTCGCGCCGTTCCCATCCCAGCCGAACTCGAAAAGGCCAGACAGTCAGGTGGTGGAGTTTTTCTAGTGTCTGACAAGAGTGAATATGCGGCAAATGAAAAGGTCTTAGTGGATCAGAGGAGGTTGACTGGCAAGGTTTGGGAACACACGCAGCAGATATACGCCAGGGTTACGCAGTGAAGTGTGAATTTCGAAAATTTCCTACGACTCAACTTCATGATAATTTCCATTTATAGCTACACATTAATCGCCTTCTCCAGTGTGAACTTGATAGAAATAATATAATCATACAAAAAGCCACTATACTACTCGGATACATATGTAGGGAAGCCACTCAGTGATTATACATGGAATATTCAGTGCTCGACAGGGCATAATTGGCGTATCCATCAAGCCATATCCTGCCATTGATTTCAAGTTGTACTTTCAAAAAGATGTTGTAATGTTTCAGATTGCCCGCCGCGTAAATTGAAGTCAAGTGTCCCAACTTGGGTCCATGTCTAACCGCCGAAGCAGAGATGGACCATGTCCATTACCTTCCGCCTGACCGTCACTTCACCAGCATTGTTACTGTGAAGTGTCTTCAGCTCTGCCGTAACTGATTCGAACAAGTTACTACCGGGGTCCGACATGGCCGGATACTTTTTGATGGTTGCGTCCCAGTCAATTTCATTCCATTTGTTGGTGAGGTAATCCGACTCCTTCTCAACAATCTGCCAGACGACATTCTTGACATTGGACGAAAGCTGGCTGAGAGTCTTGGAATTCAGCGCCGATGCGCGACTTTGGGACACAGCACCAAGCACCATCTCGACATTCTTGAGGTGACGCCCAATTTGAATATCTCGCTGCGGAGCGACTGAGGCTGCCTGGTCGATGATGAAACCAAAGTCGTTCCAGATGCCGACGTGTGATGACCTCAACGGAATCAAGCCATATGCCCAATTTGCGGGGTTCTTGAGGGCGTCCCGGAGGGTGGTGCCCAGCGAGACGATCGTACCGGGAGTCAAGTAGTAGGTTCCGTCAAGAGTATAATAGGCTGGCTCGGAGTCTGCTGAGCCAACTTCGATAAAATTTATAAACTCGTTGAAGGTGCAACTCTTGTCGGCTCGAGAACCCATGCACTTGGGTGCGATGTATCCCTTGCCGGGTCCCCAAACCGTCACGTCTAAGTCGTATACTACATAGGCGTAGACACGGTCGTAGGCCTCGACGATTGTGGCGGCAAGCGAGGGTGCCACAAAGGCGAGAGAGACGAGTGCAATGTGCCACTTCATCCCGAGATGAATTATCGAGTGTAGGAACCTGATTGAGAATGAGTCAACGGGTTACAAACAGAGGAGGGGAAGTTAGCAATTACACTCTCAACGTAGAAAGCTCGGAGTTTATGGAGGCAGGTGGGAACCGAGACGAGAGAGAGAGAGAGAACCAGAAAGTGGACTGGTTAAGTGACCAAACTCTTCACGCTTGTCTTGAGTAAGATGGCGGTCAAGTGTTTCTGTGCTTCGCGGGAGATGCCGTTCAAAGCATCTCCTGACCAAGTTGCCAAGCCGGATATGGACCGGGTACGATACCCAGGAGAAATATGCTTATTAAAAGATTGCATGTTATAGTTCTAAAGTTCTTACGCAGCCCGTGATCTGACAGGCTATGGAGCGACTAGTCAATGTGATTAGAAGGAATCGGGAAGGTCTAAGCGAGCCATTCGCCTCAAGAATGGGCGGTTACAAATCCTTCAACCTTATCGAGAGAAAAGCGTCTCTGCAGTGGAGCAGTTGAACCCATTTCGAGCGAGTCTATGCCCGTCGAAAGGATCGGGATGCGCTTATTAGGGTAGGAAATGCTACCACGCAACTTGTGACGAAAAGTCTGGGCATTGTGCTGTATGATGTGAGATGCCGAGAAAGGAAGGTAAAAATTTAGGTACCACGTTGGTGATTCCGCCGACTGGTGGGTTTAGCGATCATCAGGGGCATGTAAGACCTAGAGTCAGGGCGCTCCGCATTGAAGTGACCCAAGGTGACGAATCCCTGCAATAGTTCGCTACCGAAGTACTTTGATAGGCAACATGTTAGTGCTTATTGGTCCAGGGGACGGGATAGGCCGTGGGTACGATGGTGAGTTGACAGTTGCAAGATAGTCTGCACGATACAGAATATATACCTCTACTAGGACGGGTTACGCCGGTCGAGCGATAGTCCAACCCTCAGTTGCTATTGGGACGAAGAGAATTTTCAATCATCATGGGGTGGATGAAGACAGTTCTGGCGACGGCCTGTGCCATTGCCTCGCTCTCAGAGCAGGCGAGTGCCCTGCCAAGCCACGCCCACAGCCATGCCCACTTACACAACCACAACAATACGCACCCCTTTGAAGCCTTCGGGCCTATCGCGAGCCGCGCCGACAAGGTTCCGTTGCGAATCTTGTCTCTCGGGGCGTCCATCATGAGCGGTACTGGTGGCGCTTCTGGAAACGGGTATGTGATGCTCCGGGCGTTTTGTTTGGCAGCATATTCTAACGGTTCTTCTGTGTAGTGCGAGAAAGCCGTTGAGAGATGCGCTTCGGTATGATGGCTGGGAAGTCAACATGGTGGGAAGCCGGGGAACGGGAAAAATGCAAGACTGGGTTCGTGGCCTGGCTCAAAGTTGGAAGAAACGCTCATTGCTGACCTGGCTAGAATCACGAAGCAACTCCTGGACACATTATCGACGAGGCTCGTGTGAGGCTGAAGCTCTCTATCGGGTATAAGGTTAGTAGGCCTCGATCTTACCGGGGCTCCCTTGTCGTACTGACCAGCGTCTCCACGTAGCCAAACATTGTCATCATCAACGTCGGCACAAACGACGCCAACAGGAACATTGATGCCAACCGAGCAGGTGCCCGTCTAAACGGTATCCTCGACGACATCTGGGCCGCGGACGGCATGTCAAAGACTTGTGTCATACTCTCGACGGTGCTCGACTCCTCGGACCCGACCGGTGGGGTGGTGCGTCTCAACATCAACGCGCAGTATCGACAGCTCGTCAAGAACCGCGCGGCCGAGGAGAAGTGCATCTACCTGGCCGACATGGATCCGCCGGCGCCGCACCCGGCCAGCGGATGGATCAAGACGTGGGAGGATTACAACCAAGATGAAGACATCCATGTTCACCCAAATGTCAGTTGATATGAGTTGGGTCTACTGGACTGTAGCTGACACGACATAGGACAACGGATTCCTCAAGATGGGTTACATCTTCTACAAGGCCATCAATAAGGCCGCAGACGCAGGAAAGCTGGTCAAACCGGGCGACTTTGGATCTGGCTCTACCGTTTGCGACAAGTTCGAGGGCGGCGGCATGGACGCTGGTGGGTTGACCCAACGTGGCAGCGGCAACCATGACGGTATCTACTATCACAACAGCGAAGAAAAGGGCGTGAGTAACAGTAGTGGCAGGTGTATAGCCTATAGGACCTCTGCTAACAGGCCGTCTTAGATCCGCTGGACATGGGACAGTGACTTTGATAGGAACCAGTGGCGATTTGCCCGCTTGTTCAATCGCAACTACGATGACATTGTTGGATGGTTTAATGAAGGCACTAGTACAAACTATTTCGGCGTTTGGTAAGTCCAGTTTCCTCTTTCTTATCAGAATGATACGACAATCTCGTGTCCAACACTAACACCTATCAAGGGCCAACTCTGCAAATGGACAGGCCTCGTTTACCAAGCTCAACGACCTCAACCCCAAGTACTACTGTGAGCCTCGCGGCATCTACTTCATCGACATGAACGCCGACGGGCTCGACGACTTTGTCTGCATCCAAGCCAACGGAGACGCCTATCTGTCCGTCAACATGGGAGACGGAAACCGTGCTGGTGGCAAGACTCCGACGTTTAGGCACGTGGGCAAGATCAAGAGCAACGAAGACGCCGACCGAGAGCATGTGGTCATGGCCGATATTGACGGCGATGGAAGAGGTACCAAGTCTTTCATGATTGTGATTAAGATGAACTAGCTGACAGTGGAAGGTGATTATGGTACACTGGATGGTAGTGGAAACGTTCGGTTCTGGCGGAACGGCTGGGTCAACGATATGCCACAGTACTGGCAGGACATGGGTCGACGCTTTTCCAACACGGGACTCGGAAGCTATCTGGGTGTTCGGTTCGAGGATATCAACGGAGATGTACGTTGTTCTAGATGCACTACTTGGCAGACGGACTGACTGACGAGTGACTTGGTGTTGTAGGGCCGCGACGATGCCATGTGGATGGGCACAGACGGCAAGACATACACCTGGACCAACGCACGAAGCTGCAAAAAGGGATTCGTCGGCGACGGCCTCAACGTCGCCTGGCGCCAGGCCTTCTTCAAGGGCGCGTCCTCGGGTCCTACGCACGTCGGCATGGCCGGCTACGTGCAAGACGACGACCCCAACCTGCGCAAACGCATCCACTTCGCGCGCATCTACGGGCAGAGCAGCGTCTTCGGGAACCTCCCGCTGCAGGACTACGTCTTCATCGAGCACGTCAAGCTCGCGTCGGGCAAGCACCGCTTCAACATGCGCGTGTGGAAGAACGTCGGCGGCGGCGGTACTAAGCTCGTGGCCGACGGCAACAAGTACTGCAATATGGCGGGCCACAGCGATGGCCGCGTGGATTACATCTGGACGCAGTCGACGGGAGAGATGACCATCTACATCAACCGTGGCAAGGGCACTATTGGTGATACTGACGCGGGGGGGTACTGGGATTTCAGTCAGGGTGTCATCTTTCGGCCACCGCGGAACATGGACCGTCGGGATTTGCATCTCAAGGACTGGGATGGCGACGGCGACTGCGATATCATCTACGTGAACCCGGAGACAAATGCCGTCGAGGTGTTTCTTAACCAGTACCCGCAGACGGGCAAGTGGGAATGGACTCATCTGGCCAACCCTGCTCCAGGGTTGACGTGCAAGTACAAGAGGGGATTGGCTATTTTCGATTGTAAGTTCTTTCATACCAATCCAAGAACTATACTGACTTCACAGTGTCTGTTCGCTTTGCCGACCTCACCGGCAACAGCCGCGCCGACTATCTCTGCATAGCTCCCGACGGCACGGTCAGTGGCTACCTTCAGCAGGACAACGGCGCCTTCGTCGATGCCGGCCAGATCAAGTTTGCGGTTGGAAAGGACCGTGCCAACCTCCGCTGGGCCGATGTAAACGGTGATGGGCTGGAAGACATGCTCTGGATTGAAAAGTTCTCGGGCGATACGTGGGTCTGGTATGTTGTCTAACTTACACGTTTGTTTCTGTGCAGGGCTGACCCAGCATCCCAGGTATAATGGAGGCCGCGGATCACCATCCACAGGCGGCGGCTCCTCGTTCTACTGGAGAGTGCAGGAGAAAAAGGCCTTTTACGGCCTCGTTGCCGGCACTTGCATCTACTATGCGGATCTCGACGGCAACCAGCATGCGTTTGTCACCCCTTCCCCTGACCAAGACTGAATAGCTACCAGTTCTAACTAATTAACCTTACCTAGCGACGAACATTACGTCTTGGGCACGTTTGACAACAAGGCCAGAACTTCACTCAACCCGTCGTGCGGCTTGACGGACCGCACCGGCGACGACGGTCCCATTACGAACCCGAATCTCCCCGTGCAGCCGGACGATGGATCCGACGACGACGGCGGCGGTTCGGGCGACGGCGGTTCGGGCGACGGCGGCCACACTCCATATGTCCCGAACCCTTCAGACGACAAGCCTCTCCCGTCCTGCCCAGACGCCGCCAAGTACACGACGATCGCGCAGCTCGAAGAGCACGCGGGCGAGATCGACCTCTGGTGCGGGCCGCAATACACCATCACCATCCTCCTCAAGATGCTGCGCGACTCGCTCGCGCGGTACGACGAGATCATGACCGACGGCTACGACAAGTACTTCGGCATCTACTCCGACTACCTCGTCGACAACGCCTGGTCGGCCCTGCGCAACTACCTGCTGGCCCACGGCGACGAGTACTTCACCTGCAAGATCACCGAGGAAACCGCCTGCTGCAACACGTGCGACTTCGAGCACATCTCGTGCAACTGGTGCACCGACCCGTGCAAGATCGACAGCGCCTACGACGACGGTCACGGCTGGGCCAACACGTCGCAGCCGTGTCCGCCCGACTACTCCAAGCGCGGCATGAACGACAACGACGAGAAGACCATCTACTGGAGCCTGCGCGACGACAAGGCCGACGAGTTCTGGGCCAACCTCGCGAGCGAGGTCGGCGCCCCCAAGGACAAGCTGTCCATCACCAAGCGGCAGCAGATCGGCACACTGGACGCCTCGTGCGCTCGCGCTGCCGTCATCAACGGCGCCGACCACATGCCCGCGTCGTGCTACTACCGCAACCACTGGTTCGACGCGCCCCAGGTCAACGGCTTCGACAACGGCGACGTGGTCAACCCCAAGACGGTCCTCAACAAGGCCCTGGGCGACGCGAAGCCGCTGATCGACCAGCTGTCAGCGTCGCTGTTCGAGATCCAGGCCATGTCGTGGGAGGTCGACCCGGAGGACATTGTCGACTCGGTCAGCATGTCCATCCTGCTGATCCGCGAGTCGGTCGGCTTCATGGAGACGGTGGTGGAGATGGGCAAGGAGCTGGAGGAGTCGGCCAAGAAGTCCTTCATCCTCAACCTCCTGTCCTCCATATTCCTGATCGTATCCATGGGCGGCTCTACGCTCACGGCCGCGGGCCTCACCGCGCTGGGCCGCGCGTTCGTCGTCATCGGCGAGGGCGGCAGCATCGGCCTGGGCATCTACGACATGGTCGAGACGCCCGAGGCGATCCCGCTGGACCTGTTCGGCATCCTCCTCAGCGTCAGGGGCATCCGCGACATTGGCAACGCGCGCAAGGCGGCCAAGGCTCGACGGTCCATGCCCAACGCGGACATTGCTCGCATCAGCACAACGGTGGCGACCAGCTTGGAACAGGTCTCGCTGGTGAGCAGGAGGGCTGCTCGCGGGAAGCTGTGCACTCGGTACGCTTAGAACTGAAGAGCTTCATTACGAGAGAGTAATTAGCCTGTGGAAAGTTACTGTTGGGCATCTACTTCTAGCAAAAAAGTAATAGACACATTTATCCCTGGATATATCTCACGACTGACCACCGAAAATGAAGAAACACGACATAAACTGAATAAGGTCCCATTTGCTCCCGTTTACGTTCCCGTGCAGACTTTGGGAATTGGAATCTCCTCTTTATACCAGCCTGTTTTCTCCTCTTGCCAATGAAACACTAGTGCTGATGACTTCGAATTGCCCATCAATTCAGCTTCCTGCGTAGCGGGGAAGTTGTGACGTAGATAATCGGCTAACACGGCAGTGTTGGTATCTATGGAACCTTGCTGATGCAGGAGACGAAGCCAAAGATGCGACTAAAGCTCAGTCAACGAACCAAACCTCAGTACGTAAGTTGACGGGGCATGAGTACAGAAAAAGCGGAAGACCGTGGTGTAAATAATGATGAAGTGTTTGGAAGTTATATATGGTCATCAAAGTCTATGTAATGACTGGCTTAACCCCTAGGTTATGTAGTGATCTGAGATTACGAAACTTTCTTACGATTGAACTTGAACAATAATTCATTTGAATATACATACAAATAGTTTTCACTGAAGCGATAGTATTGTACAAAAAGGTTTTGCACTATTCAGACCCGACAGAGGTGTACGGAAACCTACAGGAGGTGCTCAGTTATTACAGTAGCGGATTTAGTGCTGGGCAGATGGGGCATGCATAGGTAATTAAGTGGCGCAACTGGTCGCGCACCAGCCTATCCATCAAGTTATAAGTTATCCTGCCGCCTTTGAACCCAGACTGCTAATAATTGAACCCGAATTGCACCTTCAACAAGACACCGGGATCTATCAGATTACCTAAGGTAATACAACGCACGCCATCCATTGCCGCTGGGCTTAACCGTGTTTGTCGGACAAATTTTTGCCCATCTCCACTCTGTGTCTGTGTGATGGGTCCCCCACCGTGAATTCCCTCACAGGCTTCGACTTGACAAGACTGTATCTTCTATACCTCAGCGGTCATGTCGGAGGAACAGCCCCTGCTCCGGCCTACGGGCGAGCATCTTCAGCCTGAAGAAGAATCAGCGGTTATCCTGGACTTTGAACCCAACAGTCCTGAAAACCCCCGCAACTGGCCCAATGCGTTCAAATGGAGCATCGTGCTGATGCTCGCTTCCATGTCCTTTACAGTGTAAGACGCCTCGACATCAGAACAGGGCGGAGTGCTGACCGTTTTCCAGGACATTCACTTGCATCTCCATCGTCCCAATCGCCAACCAGATCGTCACTGATCTCGACCACGGCGAACCGAGCTCTGCGGGAAGCGCCCTGCTCGTGACCATCTGGGAACTCGGTGAAGCCGCGGGGCCGCTGCTCATCGCGCCGCTCTCGGAGGTCTTCGGCCGCTACCCGGTCATGAACGCGGCCAACATCATCTTCATCGTCGCGACCGTCTCGGCGGCCCTCTGCCAGAGCACGCCGCTCTTCATCGCCTGCCGCGCCCTCACCGGCCTCGCCGTGGCCGTCACCGTGCTGAACCCGGCCATCATCGGCGACATGTTCGCCCCGGACCGGCGCGGCTCGCCCATGAGCCTGATCATGTGCGCGCCGCTGATCGGCGGGGCGGTCGGGCCCGTCGTCAGCGGGCTCATCGCCGAGCTGGTGGGCTGGAGGGTCGTCGTGCTCATCGGCGCGGCGTTGGCGGTGGCGTGCGAGGTCCTCTTCCTGACGTGCTTTCGCGAGACGTACAAGCTCACCATCTTGCGCCGGAGGGTCCAGAAGATGGGCAAGGGGTCGGCTCGACGGGGACCTGGTATGGACGTGGTGTTGAAGTCGGTGTCGCGGCCTTTTGCGGTCCTCTTTGGCTCGGGTGTCTTGTTGGCCCTGTCGCTATTTGGATCTGTTTCCTTCTCCTACTTTTACGTCCTGTCCGTCAGCTTGCCGGGTATTCTCCAGGACGTCTACCACTTCACGCCCGCTGAAACAGGGTCTGCCTTTATTGCCCTCAGTAAGTTTCCAGGGTTTCATATCGCTATGTAATAACAACTAACTCACCAATAGGTATTGGGTCTTTGGTCTCAATTATCATCTGCCACACGACTCTGGATAGAATCAGCATTCACCTTCGCGGCTCACCCGACAACCCCAATCTCCCAGAGTATCGTCTTCCCCTTCTCATCATCGCCGGAGTTGCAATGCCATTCATCATATCAGCGTATGGCTGGATCGCAGAATACCGCCTCTCCGTGTGGATCATGTTAACAGCGGCGGCTGTGCTCGATGCAGCCGTCCTATTAATCCTGATTCCACTATCCTCATACGTCGTGGATGCTGGCGGTGTCTACTCAGCATCGGCCATGACGGGAGTTATCGTCACGAGATGCCTGATGGGCACCTTCCTACCTCTCACGACCGCGCCGCTCGTTGATGCTCTCGGCTATGGCTGGGGATGCACTCTTTTTGGTGCCGTCAGCCTCATTCTGGCGCCGATTCCCATGCTGATTATGAGATACGGCGCGAAATGGCGACAGCGGTCCGAGTATACACGTGGGTCGGAAGATGAATAATGAGCAATGATCACACAATCTCATCAATTTTGCATCAATACTAGAATTCGACATTCCAGAAACATACATATGTTGGGATAGTACTCAAATTGAGATAGAACATAAAAAGGAATGGGTCTCACTAGTCTTCTACTTAGCCTCTCATCCCAAAATGATCTCCTTCCAAACAGCTCCATCTCCCAAAGCCTCATCCACGTCCCCCTTTCCAATCGACCCGAGAGCTACCCTTTCGGCATACTCCCCATGCCACTCAATCAGCATAGCCATATACCTCCATCCTTCTTCATCATCAATCCTCCCATTCTCGGCTCTCTGATCTCTCCCCTCACAGATCAATATAAACTCACACTCTTGAGTCATCAACTCTCGCTCAGTCCACCATGCTGGTACCTGTATCGTTCCCAATTCCCGCCCACTCCGTCCGAATATTCCAAGACGCCGCCCCGTGTGCACAGGCCCAAGATCCTCCATGTCACTTGTCGATTCATCAAGCCGTAGAATCATCGATACGGTCCAGAACTGCAGGAATCCCGACCCAGGCTCCGAGCTAAGGATATCAAACGCATAATTCGGGGTGTTCTCATCACTGAGGATCCGCGATGTTGGCTGTGTGCGAGAACAATCCATCTTGAATCTCTTCGTCATGTGCGTACCGTAAAAGTTCAGATTCTTGGCCTTTGACGCAAGCCTAGGGTGTCTCCAGATTAGAGACACACTGTCCGAGTCATGGTTTTCCCGGTGGTACCATATGATCCACGTTCTCTTGGCGATAGCCTTCTTCACACGGCGGATACTTCGGTTATACCAGTCCCAGATCCTTGGGAAACACGGCCCAACCCAACCGGCCCAGGACCAGCTCGGCGCAATGGGGTGTCGCTGCTTGCTGTCATCGGCATCGCTGAGCCTTCGTATCTGATCCGCCAGTGGGCCCCAGAGGAGGAACCAGTCAAAGTACGCTGTCGGCGTTCCGTGGCAGAGATCAGTCTCAAGGCGGTACGCAAGTTGCTGTGCCACGCCCGCGAAGCCATTGTAGATGTCGGCGTTGTAGGTGAGGACCTTGCCAGAGTATGTCTGTATCAGGCCTTCAAACTCTCCAATGTCGTCACCGTGGAATGGACCGCCGCCATCTCTATCGAGCTTGGCTTCGGTTTCGAAGATGTCCTCTTGCCACTCGCTGACTGCTTGGCAACGAAACGCGACTTGGCCGCCTGTGAAGACGAGGGAGCGTGTAGCGAAGTGGATTTCCTGGTATCTAGTCAATTTGTTAGAAGGCTGTTAATCGAGAGGAAGGGATAAGAAGACGTACGTCCAGCCTCGTGTGTTGTACACGGTGCGCTCCATAGAATCTTGCCACCTCGTCTTGAAAGCGAGGTTGAAGCCGGGTCCAATCTCCTCTATCGGCTGCTGGAATTCTCGAGTTCCAGGGCGAATGCCTGCAATACCTGCATGTGCATGGGGACTACCCGCGGCGATGATGACGAGGTTCGCAGCACTATACACAAGATCCATCTTCTTGATTGTCTCGGCCTTCGTTTCGTACACGTCGTCTTGAACGATGCATAGCGAGTCAGCCCATAAGTAGCGGATACCGACCTCACGCGTGACATGGATGGCGTCTTTGATCGTTTGTGGTATCTCGTCACGATATTCCTGTTTTTCAAACGCTCCAGGCTCTTCAAGGTCTTGCACATTCTCTTCCAGCGTGGTGAAGAACCGTTCACGTCCCCAGACATAGCTCAGAGCCGCGTATCGACAACCTGTTGGTGGCTTGACAAGACACGCTGCCTGGACGTCGATGCACCGGAACTCGGGGACCTCGTCAACCGGATGCGATCTCCCCAGCTCTGTAATGACCTGGTTCACCCTGCATCCTTCGCCGTGTGTTTCCTCGCAGGCCGAAAGCCAGCTTTTGATGAGCGAAAAGTCGATCTTGTCGGGGAGGATTGGACGGGCGAAGTAGGGTGTCGCTGAAGGAACCGGGCTGTCGTTTGCCACGAGGGTGATTTCGGGAAAGAGATTCAGCCCTTCGAAATGAATGAATCCGCCACTTTGCTTTCTCGCGTTAGGCCTAAGGACACGTACAGCCGGGACATGGTTCCAAGGCGCGTTGGGGTCTGGCCTCGGGCCATCAGTACTCCATCCAAGCTCGATGACAACGGCCTCTCCGTCTTCGGATGTTGGAACTCTGTCGCCACCTAGAGCTTCGAGGGTGAGACGGCAGAGAGGACACGATTTCTTCTTGGCGACTTCTTCCACCGTGCCGATTGCGATGCCATCTTGTTCGGGTTCGTTCGCTTTGCCGTACTCTTTGTCTCCTGGGAGCACGACGAAGCGCCTTGGTGCAAGTTCCAAACCCTTACAGGTCTCGCAAAGGGCGTTGTCGGGTCGAGAAACACTAAGAGGAATTGGATTCAGGGGACTGGTGTCAAGTCTCAGGTTCTGTACTTCCGTGGCTAAGTCTAAAGAGTCGAATGAGCTTGACGACTCCGTCTCCCAGTCATCTTCGTAGGAGTCCATGGGTCTTGATTGCAATCTTCCGGTTGATAATCAGTCTGCGGTGATAGACGTCAGCATGAACGACGGGTCCATTGATAGAGGGGCCGTTGGCTCATAATATCCCTCCCCCTCGGACACAGTGAGGAGATACGAGCCTCCATACAGCCTGCTGACGTAGTATTACAGGTAGTGCTGACTTCTGATTCGTGCAAGATGGCAGCTGAATACGCTTGGCTGCCCAGCCCAAATTTCAGCTTGGCGGTCAAGCAACCACTTAGGATGCTTGATAGCACGTAAATACTGCATGTGATATGAATTAGGGAAAGCTTCATTTTGACACTTTGATAATAGCATCTACCGCCCGTTTATTGGCTTTCGACAGCCCTTGATTATGCACCTCAGACGCAATATTGGCATTTATGTGTTTGAATGAGGCCAGCAGCAGCGAAACTGTCAGGCTGAGGGGCATAAGCAGAAGTTGGGCACCAATTCTTGTCGTACTTTTACAAATGCAGGTTATTCATGGTTCTAAACTAAAAGAGCACAGATACCCATATCGACTATGGCACGCCTTGGAGTCCATGGTGTTGTACTTTGGTGATTCCAGCAATACTGCATGATTCGCAGCACCGTCCCACAGTTGCTGAACCCCGAGTCGCGCTGGTTCAGAACATTTTCGAATCTTTTCTCAAAGAACGGTTGATGATCTGGTCCGGCAACGCATCCAGCCACACTGACCGGCCAGGTTAAGCCACGCAAGGACATGTTTTTTGGTACTTGGTCGATTGCATCAATGACTCTCGCTACTGCATCGTACACAGCTGTTGTCGTCATGTTAGGTGTTCTCTCCATGGTTAACAGTTGGATGAGAGCCGCGGTCGCAAAAACTCGCGTTATTGAAGGAGACTTTGGTGTTGACGCAACCTAGTGGCAGGTCAGTCAAGGTTAATAGTCGGATTCAATCCTAGACTCACCTCGAACTCAGAATCCATGGTTTGAAGGCCACTGTGAATTCTTCTTTCCAGGGCTGCGATGCTTGAATGAGGAACTTCAATGCTGGAAGAATTGGACTCCGCATCCAATATGGCAACATCGCCTATTATAATCATCATCCAGTTCTCACAGCCCATTACCCGTGATATATCCACTCCTGGGACGCTGAGCCATTGACGAAAAGGTGCCTTGGGCGCGGAGCCTGTGGACACACAGGCCAGGATGTCAAACCAGAGTAGATTTCCTACTAAGAATCTTTGGGCAACCTTCATTCCCTCGACTAACTCAGATCCTGTTTCTGATATTTCTGCCGGTTGGAGCTGGATCTCGGCAGGGGTCGGTTCTTCGAGAAGTGATCCCAGAGCACTAACATGCGGCTCCCAGTTGGTTGTTCCTCCCTGAAATACCTGCCGCCTGTTAGCCCAAACCATGTATATATCAGCATGAACATACTTGAAAGCTAATCAAGGCCAGACCTCCCGCAGCAAACTCGACCCATTCCTCCCGGTTAAGTGAAAATCCCTCAACTTCACGACGGCATAGAACTTGCCGGAGTTCGTGAAGTGCCATTGTATGGTATTGGATGAGCTCAGACTCTTGACTCGCGGCCCGATATTGCGACACGGTGTGTTGATGAAGGGCAGACAAGGTGAGTGCCGCCTGACGGAGTGGTGCGCTCTTGGTCAGGAGCCAAAACAACCAGCCTCTCCCTCCCAGGTCGGGATCGTCAACATAGTAGGGAAACTGCAGTGGGAAAATGTAGTCTAGGTAGTGAACTAGATGCTGCGCCTCTCTGAAGTCTGTGTTCTCGGACTGGGCCACTGTAGGCTCCAAGTTACCCACGGTCTCGGCTCTAAGTCCGACTCCTGGAGGACGTTCTGGGCCGGGTTGGCTGGTAGTTAATGATTGAGTGACATCGGGGGAAGAATGCCTGTTTTGGAGCCGCTTGATGCGCCGAAAGTTTTCCTTGACGATACGCTTGATATTCTTCAGCTCTGCACTGAGCTTGCCCTGATCGTTCATCCACGCGGGCGGCTTGGCGTCGTACCCGTAGCACGGAATCTGCCGGCTGTTGCATTCCTTACAGACCGGGCGCAACTCGTCGCACTTTCGGTGGCGGATGCGACAGGTCCAGCAGCCGATGCGGCCTCGGTTTACGGTCGGCGGCATGGTTTTTGCAGTTGTTCGGGAGTAGAAGTGAGGATGAGTTTATAGCATAAAATTGATGAGATTACGCGGTTCAGAGAAGCGGAGGCGGGGAAGTCTGCTAGTGTGAGAATATAATGCAAGGTAACTAGACGAAAAATACCCTGGAGCACCAGAGCTCAAGGTTTCCTCAAATATAGGGATGATTAAGTCTGTTGTTTGAGGGAATTTGGTATACATCTTGGCCTGTTGCTTACGAGGGCGCATGCATGTTCTGTTCATATCGAGTTTACCATTTCTCGGCCAGAGCATAAGGCAAAGTAGCGTGGTAAATTAGACGCTTCTTGCGAACCTTGAAATCCTGTCTAGTAACTGGTACCTAGGAAATATCTACCAAGAAAATATTTCATCGTGCCCTATCGTTATTAATGAATAGCCAGCCGAACCTCCTCGATAATCTTTGCAACAGCCGAGGGATCAGAGAGAGTGGAAATATCCCCCAGCTGGTCTTCCTCGCCAGCCAAGATCTTCCTCAGGATACGACGCATGATCTTGCCCGACCGAGTCTTCGGCAGATCAGACACCACGTAGATCCTCTTTGGCGCCGCGAAGTGACCGATCGAGCCGCGGACCTGCTCCACCAACTCCTTGTGGATGTCCTGGGTCGCTGTCAAGACATACTTCAGCGTTAGGAACGCAGTCGAGGCCTGGCCCGTGAGTTCATCGGGAACAGCCACGACCGCTGCCTCTGCTACTACGGGATGCTCAATCAACGCGGCTTCGATCTCGGCCGTCGAGAGACGATGCCCGCTGACGTTGATGATGTCGTCTACGCGGCCACGGATCCAGACATACCCATCATCGTCACGACTAGCACCATCACCAGTGTACTATGCGTATCATTAGGAACCCAGCGTGGAGAATAAAAGCCTAAGCTGCGAAAGGGTACTCACGTAGTAGCCTTTAAAGGGAGTGAGATACGTGTCCATGTAACGATCGTGAGCACCCCAAACCGTGCGCGCCATGCTCGGCCACGGCTGCTTGAACGCAAGAACGCCCTCAACATTGTTTTCCTCTACCTCCACGCCCGAAACTGGATCCAGGATCACAGGTTCGATTCCAAAGAAGGGGAGGGAGGCAGAGCCAGGCTTCATCGGGGTGATGCCGGCGAGAGGGGTGATGACGTGACACCCTGTCTCCGTCTGCCAATAGGTCTGTTTGTCTCAGTTAGCGAGTTGGCCTCATGTATTCAGAGAGATCAGTCTTACGTCAACCACGTGGGCCTCTTTCTTGCCGACCTCCTCGAAATACCACTTCCAGATATCCGGAGCGATTGGCTCGCCAACAGAGCCTAGGACCCGGAGATGGTCCATGTCGTTGGCGATGCTTCCAGGTGTGCTTCGCTTCAGCAAGCGGAGCGCAGTAGGGGCCACGTAGAAGTGCGAGATGCGGTGCTTCTCGATGATATCCCAATAGCGAGAAACCGTGGGATAAACCGGCGTGCCTTCGAAGACGACTGTTGTGACGCCTAGAAGCAAGGGCGCGTACACCACATACGTGTGGCCGGTGATCCAGCCCACGTCACCACCGCAGAAGAAACGATCGTGCTCATGGACGTCGAAGACGTATTTTCCGGTGGAGGCAGCGCCGACGAGATAGCCCCCAGTCGTGTGCAGGATTCCCTTGGGCTTGCCAGTTGATCCGGACGTGTACAGAAGAAATAGAGGGTCTTCCGAGTTCATGCGCTCCGGAGGGATATAACCCGGCCACTTCTTGACCTCTTCGTGCCACCAGTGGTCTCGTCCAGACACCCAAGGAACATCAGGGACATCTGTTCGCTGGTAGACCAAGACGTTGGAGACGGCTGGGCATTGGAGAAGGGCCTTGTCGACGATCTTCTTGATGCCAATCGTCTTGCCGCCTCGCTTGCCTTCGTTGGCAGTGAGGACAACTTTACATTTGGCGTCAAGGATCCGGTCCCGGACAGCATCAGACGAGAAGCCGGCGAAGATGACAGAGTGGACGGCGCCGATTCTAGCACAGGCAAGCAAAGCGATGACGGCCTCTGGGATCATGGGCAGATACACGGCAACAATGTCGCCCTTCTGCACGCCCATTTGCTTCAGGACATGAGCAAGCTTGCACACCTCGCGCAAGAGGTCCCCATAGGTCAAAGTCCGTCCGGCATTGACCTCATCCGCTTCGTAGATGAGGGCCACCTTGTCGGGGTTCTTGAACGCGTGGCGGTCGATGCAGTTGAACGAGGCATTCAGTTCACCGCCGAGGAACCAGGCGCTGTTTCCGTGAAGGAAGTCGCCGGCATACACCTTGTCAAAGTCTCTGGACCATGTCAAGAGTTCGCGGGCTTGGTCGCCCCAGAATTCACTGGGGCTGTTGATGGACTTCTGATGCAATTGCTTGTAGTTTTCGAAGCCTGTCAAAATTCAGTCTCGGGGGTAGATGCACCGAGAACAACGAGGTGGTACTGACTTTCCAGATGCGGGTTTACGCGATGCTCTTCCAGGATTGTAAGCAAGTCAAACGCGTATGGGTACTGCACGTCAATACATACTGGCTAGCATCTCTTCAGGGGGGTCTGTTGGGCTGGTCAGTCACGGGAGGACAACGAAACGAGGGGCAATTGCTTGCGGCGACGTACCGTAAACGGGGATTCCATTGGAGTCGCTCATTGTAGTCTTGTGTGTGTGATTGTGATTTACGGAGTAGCTAACGGAAGAAGCAGCTGTGAGATAGAGGAAAGCGGTAGACGGCTGCGAAATTGTTTGTGATGGTGAGCGGTGTGGTTCCTGGGCCAGGGTGGAAAGGGTCAATAAATGGACAAGGGCGGAGGCAGTGAAAGAACGAGCTTAAGAAGGGTGCGTGCGCCACGGACGGGATCATGCTACCTGCCCCGACTCGTGTGGTTCCCCGAGCTTCTTTTGTTACCCGAGTTGCTATGTTAATTACCCGACCGCCCTCGGCTGCAAATGTGCAAATAGATTCGTCGTGGCGGCCTCAGAGGGTGAGACAGAGGGAGATGGGGGGCATACGATATGAGATGTGAGGTGACGCCTCGGCTGTGTCCTGTACGACCGACGACTTGGCGAAATGCCCAAAATAGGGCAACCATGCACCCTAACTGCGTGGGAGATTGTCATTCCCCCTCTGACGTCCCCCAACGCCTGATTTCCAGCGTCTTTACCTGGGACGGCTGATGTGGTATGATCGGGCACTTGTCAGATATTGAGTAACATGACCCCACCCACCCTTGTCTCTGGGATAGTGCCCGCATTGGGACATGCCGGGCACCGACTACCGGACACCGACAATCGGAGACGGATGGTGAGAGGTCTGAGGGTTGAATGGGTGTCCAGCCAACAGGAGGGGGAAGGCGGATTCATGCGTGTCTTAGTCTTACAAGGCCGGAACCCGTGCTTGGGTGCTCAACATGAGGATGATCGACTGTGGGGTCCATTGCGATCGACAGGACGCCATCTGCATTTGTAGGCGTTGTTTACGGAGGCGTTAGCGAAATTAATAAATACTTCTCAACGGCTGCTTTACTTGATAACCCACATACATGTCCTTGATTTAGGGTTGCGCAGTTTCACATGCTTCCAGGCCAAGCCCCCGGCCAAGGAACAAACCGAAGCACGTGGGACACGACAAGATCACCCCATCAAAAGCATAATACCGCCGAACGTGATCGCAAACAAAAAGAAAACGTACGTATAAGCAAACGGCATGTCCATCGGGTTCCGTGGTTCTCCCCGTTCTCGTATGGAACCCGTTCTGCTTAGGCCCGATTTGGCATGCCCCCCCGTAAGGGTTGCTTGGGTCCGCTAGCTCCTCCTCGACCGTCTTGGCTGGAGCGCTCAAAGCCACCGAGTACGGAGGAATGCTCTTGGTCACCGTGGCGTTGGCTCCAATTGCGCAGCCGCGGCCGATCGTGATGCCAGCAAGAATGGTCACGCCGCCACCAATCCAGCAGTCGTCCTCGATCCTGACTGGGTGCCCGAACTCGACGGACTTGATGCGCGATAGCACGCTTGCTTCGTAGCCGACGCCGTAGATGCTCACGTTGGGTCCCATTTGGACCCTGTCTCCGATTATGACCAGACTTGTGTCAAGAATGGTCAGGCTGCCAAGGTGTTAGCTCATGGTCTTTTTGTGCTTGTGCGAATACTTGATGGCCTACCCGAAGTTCACAAAGCAGTTCTCGCCCATGATGACATTGCAGCCGTAGTCCGGAGTGAATGGTGCCTCGATGACCTCACACATGATGACGGCAGCTGCTGTTGGACGACCTTCTAGAAGTCTATTCGAATTTGACGTGTGCTGGCAGTGTTGTGTGGATGAAGTGGAGTAATAAGCGTCGACTGGCTGGCTCTCTCGATGGATATGAGACGATGAGATATATGGGAACTCTTCTAGGCTACTCTGACTTCTCATGTTATAAAGGCAACACACCAATGGGCCTATTCAAACAATTCAAGCCCAACCAAGTCCGGTGCCCACTCGTCGCCTTCCGAGACCGCAAAAACAAGACTATTCTCCTCCCCATCAACAAAGCCGTCAACCTCAATCGTCAACCGCCCAGTCTCATACCAATCCCTACCCGAGATCGGGAACGCCCATCTCTTTGCTTCGCCCCCGTTGACAGAAATGGTCATGTTTCGAGTATTCGAGCCCCATTCCCATGCGCTGTGGAATGCGTACTCGTAGTTGATGTAGTCCACGCCTACAAGCTTCGTGCCGCTGCTGAAGGCGCCAACTGAGTCGAATGCCACCTTCGCACCGGGCCCGATGTTTCCGACTTTGAGGTTTGTGGGTAGACAGTCATCGTTGCCGCACTTTGAAATCGTTGCAGAGCCCGCGAGTGTTGCGTCACCAGCAGAATAGTAGCCCGTCGACTGCGGAGGTTTGGTGCTTTCGATGTTGGACAGAATCCACAGCTTCATCTCGTGGCCAGCCAAGTCGACGGTCTCTACTCCAGAGACCGTCCCAACGTCGTTCACAGCCCAAATGTCCCTGGCATCGGCCTTTGCGATGCCAAGAACGCCCAAGTCCACTTCGACTGTCTGCGAATTGTTCCTCCAGTTGGCGATTCCCACCACCGTTCGTGACCCCGAAAGCTGGCCTGCCCAAAGGTCCCATTCCTCTTCCGTGTAGCGAAGCACAAGTTCCGCCTGCTTGGCCAGAGAGTCCTGGTTTATCGCAATGACTTCTTTGTTGGACAAGATCTTGACAGACTCCTCGGGAATGCTTTTGCCGTCGATCACGGCTCCGATTATCAATGGGGACTTTTGGATGGCCCACATGCCGAAGTGAAAGCGCTCCTCTTCATGGGAAAGTGCGCCGAGACCAACACTAAAATCTGTCAGTGATTGCTTCTTGTTGAGCTGAGAAGGACTCACATGAGCATGTCCAAATCTGCGGACGCCCCGACTGTAGTGTGTTTGTAATAACGAACAGCTTCATTGGTGATGCGCCAGATGCTACGCCAGGCGCCGTAGATGTCGTTGCTGATTCGCCAAGAATTTCCAAGAGCAGACGCCCTGATAGATCAGCTGAATATTCAACGCTTAGAAAGAATTACTCGCCATTCACCAACGTCATATCCAATGCCCCATTGGCAGATGTAATATGCTATGTCGCGGTTCACCGAATCCAACGAGGCTGCCATCTTACGGAAACGAGACGGAGACTGCGCTTCCTCAGAGTCTGCATCGACCATCACGGTTTTTGATGTAGCATAGCAGTTATCGTACCTTTTCTCGTTAGCTGAGAAATTGATTTACGCACTCTTCATACTGACTTGAGAGTGTCTCCTCCCCACTTAGCGAAGGATTCGGCATCGATATCCTCATAACCTAACGAGAAATTAGACAGAAATTATCAAGACGTGACTTGACTTACCGAGAGACGCAGGGAGGTCAGTTGATCCGCATTGGAGGTACCCAGCCCCAGAGTAGAGACCGAATTTCAGCCCAAGGTCATGAATGAATTCACCCAATGCCTTGCCTCCAGAGGGAAACAGTTTCTCATTCCACTGAAGTTCGCCTTCCGAGTTTCGGTCTTTGGCAGGCCACCCACAGTCCACCGTAACGGAAAGGTACCCGAGGCCCGCCAGGCCAGTGTCGACAAGGCCCTGAGCATTCTTCTTGATGATATCCTCAGACGGAGAACAGCTATAGCTGTTATAGCTATTCCAACCCATAGGCGGAGTTGGAGACCTCACAGTTGTTGCATCGGCCACGAAAATGTGCAGAGCAACAATAGCCCACGAGTACCTGGTTATGGTGACGGTGTCTCAGTCTGAACAATTGCAGTGATGCAAACAGTGAGATGGTGGGAGACAGAAGATGGAGCTTTACACGAGTGCATATCATTGCGATTTATAGGATCAAAAAGACAATATGCACAGCATGAAGGAGGGGTAAGCCGTGGAGAATAACCCCAACCTCCCTCCAATTCAGCCTGCGGGAAACTGGATTTCGGGTGGAGCAATGTGACTCTCCGACCCAAGAGAGTGCGTTGACCGAAACGACGTCACGAGGTGACTAGTTTAAGGTCGAATTGGATTTATCATGCATCTTTTCCCTGAACGGAACATCAGTTTACGCTCCCCAGCTTTGATACCGTGAACATCCTTGCTTCTAGTTCCGTTGTTTTGTTCTCCATTAACTCAAGCCACATCGGACCACCAGTTGGAATACTGGTCATTATGCTATCTACTGTTGTCCTCTACCATTATTGATACCCAGTTCCTAAGCTGGTTCCACGCATGGCGTTTGCACAGATAACCCCTCAGACCTGAAGGTCCGAACTATTGTATAGCGGGCTAGGCAACGACGAAGGTTTACTATGATCAGGGATAGTCGTTACTGAATACGAACAGTGTGCATGTTTGTAATTAGCCGCATGGCGACGTCCAACCGCTCCAATGAACTCCTCCTTGAAGGCCAAAAGCAGATCCACAGTCGAGTAATGTCCAGCATAGGTTCGGATCGGCCGCAGGCTTATTACCCCGCATGGACGCAACTCTTCCGTCCGAATTCCACGTGCCTTGATGAGATCACAAGTCCTCGGCGAATGTGATAGGGGCGGCAGTCTGGGGAAGTTCTTAAAAGTATAGAGTGCCCGTCAAGGTATCATTCATGCAAGGTTAGCTTATTTTAGTCTGGTCTGGCTGTTCTAGAGGACTAGAATGTTTCTTGGGCCACGAATGCAGTGTTATATGTTAAGTACTGCACTCTGGAACTTCGAAAAGGAGAAGTTAAATCAACAGTATTCTACTGATGTGTTGGAACGCTGTAGTCGGTACGAAACTTAGGAAAGGATCATGGTAGTCAATACGTCTCGATGAATCCCACTATGTGATAGTCGGTTGACGATACCATCCGATAGGACGTAAAACAAAACTCAGAAACTAAGAGAAAACTGGGATCCGACCATACTATTTACGGTAGAATTGTTTCGACGAGTTCTGGTCTTCTGAACCGATATCTGTTCGTCGCCTCGTTGCCTCGTTGCCTCGTTGCCAAGCTTCTGTCACGTGTCCGTTGTCTCAAATGACATCAGCTGTTTCTCTGGGTAATTTCTCCCGCTTACGTCCATCAGTATCCTAGATTCCTTACCTACCTCTTGCACATCATATGAACTGCGTGATGCTTCTCAATCCGCTCTAATTTCAATGGATTTACCGGATGATGGGCAGGCTGCAGCCACAGTGCCGAGACGAAAGCCAAGAAGTGCCACCTCACGACCGAAACGAAAAAAGACATTCACGGGTTGCTGGACATGTCGCAGTCGGCACGTGAAGTGTGACGAGCAGCGCCCGGAATGCAAAAGATGTCTTGCCGGGAACTTTACTTGCCACGGCTACGATGTTCGTTTGAACTGGGTTTCTTCAGCCGGCAAGGAACTTCCCAAAGGAAACCGTCGGGTTCTATCTCAACATGAGACTGAATCCTCTGCTGGTGGCTTCTCTCCTGGGGATGTTCGGACTGCGCTCCATCGCCTTAATGGCAACTCTCAAGCATCTTCTATCACTGCAGGTCCATTTTCTGTCTTCCAAGTCTCGGAGCAGCACGAACGCACCGGAAATAATACGAAAAGTGCTTTTGATCCAGCTTCCTCCTCTCAAACTGAGCCTATTGTCAGAGGATATCAGTCTAGCCCTAGACTTGCGAGCGAGGGAAACGTTTTGGACTTTGCTCCGGAGATCGACAATTCAATTGACCGAATCTTCATACCGCCCCAGGCGCTCAACACCGCGAGTGACCTTCACAGTCAAGACCTTGAGCAACTCCCGAGTGCTTTTGATTCCTACGGAACTATCGATGCGGATGAATTTCTAGCTCATCCAGGAGCTTCAGACTCCTGGATCTTCCAAAACACATTCTTAAATCTCCCGAGCGAGCACCAGGACTTTACCGCGTCATCAAATGCTGAATTCGCCCAACTACAATTCCCACACGCACACAGCATGCTTTCTAGCGACAGCGATACCATTGATCCATCTGTTGTCGCTTCGTGGAGCCTTCATACGAAAACCCTCGGTCAACCGAAGAGACATCTCGATCTACTTCCAGCACCGGCACAGCAGCGAGAACTGATCAACCACTGGGCGACAAGCCTCTGCGACAGACTTATGCCGATTCGCAACATCATGAACCCATTTCGCATCGTCGTTGCGCCCATGGCACTCCAAGGAAGCCGCATGGCCCACGACAACTCCAGTAGCACTGTTGCTGTCTTCCATGCCGTTTGTGCTGCTGCGGCTATCCACCAATCCATCCTGCGAGGTGGCCATGCTCAAAATGACGCTTTGGCTCTGCAACACCGGAATTCTAGCTTTGTGCACCTCATACACAACATACACTCCAACGATCCCGATGAGCGTCTGGCCAGTTTAGCGACGCTGTGTATATGGCTTCTGTCATATTTTATCAGTGGTGCGCCCGGGGCCTGGCGTGAAGTTATTAAGGTGGCTCGTAACTTGGTTGAGCAAACCAGCATGGAGACGTGGACTCACTCAGCGTCAGCTGCACTTACGTATCAGTGTTATTCTGCTCTGGTAGCCATGATTCAGTCTCAGTACTTGGGCCATAAGGAATATCTTGCACCAATGAATCCGTCTTTAACAGGACCCGATCATTACAAACACTCAGCAATTCCCAGCGCTTCACTCCAGTTAATCAGTTCCTTCAACGCTTCTCTACTACAAGGCGGCACGATGGACCCCGAAGAACTGGACCGGTTAGAAATCGAATTTGCCCTATCTGTACCCTCTGCGCCAGAAGATCTTGCTCTGACTGGCAAAGACTTGAGGGCATCACACCACCACAACCATTTGTTCTACTACACTTGTTTACTCTACTTCCGACGCAACTCTGGCCGAATGCAACGAGAATTCGAAATCCAGGACTTAGTGGGGAAATGCTTGGAGCGTATTGAGTGTCTCGACGCCATGCAGCTGGAGGGAAATCCGCTGTCTTGGATCTACGCCACTGTTGCCTTCGAGGCTGGTACCTTAGAATTACGGGACAGGGTGAGGACATCATTCGCTCGAAGAAAATCACTTGGATTTGCTACCTGGGATACGCTGTTACTTGCTGCTGAGCAGGTGTGGAAGACGAGAGACGAGGGACTTTTGGGACAGCAGCCGCAGCCGTGGCAGCGCATTCTTGCTAAATCGCCTCAGTTTGACGTGCTTCTATATTGAAAGCGCAAGCATCTGCTATACATGAGGATTTCCTAAATACGACCCTTTCCTGTTTCATGTGCTAGGTCCAACCCAAATTTGAACAGCTCTTCCCAAGACAAATCAGACAATAGCATCCGGGTTCTCCTCAATCTCTTCCAGAAGATCCTTTGCCGTTCGGAACTTGATTCCCTCAAAGTACAATTTGCGATGGGCTGCAACCTTGTCGGCGTCCAGAGATCCAGCGTGGCTGGGAGAGAAAACCCGATACTCAGCCATAAGGCGAGAGTATTCGTCGGTACTGGTGCGAATATCTTCGATTAACTGATACAGGCTGCGATATTCGACTGGCATTCCCGGGTACTTCTTGAGCATCAACGCAACCAAGTCGTTCCAGCATGACTTCTCGCCCGAGATGTACGTGTGCTGCTCCCATTTGGGGGCATGGAGGAGTTTAGCCACCGCCTTGGCCATGTCTCGGGCACACGTAAAGTCCAGTGGCTCCTTTCCGGTCCCAGGGATGAGGACGGTCTTCGTGTGAAGGTCGATAGGGAACGCTTCCCCGGCGTCCTTTAGGTAGCGGTTGCGACTAGGCACGACGAAGTCGGCAAACCAGCCGGTGGAAATAAGCGTCCATTCCAGCTCGCTCTGCTCTTTCAGCGCCTGTCGAACAGGTCCGTGGGTTCGATACTCGAGACCAGGCTGGTCGGGATAATCCTCGAGATTACCGCCATACTCGGACGGGATGAATCGCTTGCAGGTAGTGCTCTTCTGGCATGCCTCCATCAGACGCTGATGAATGTCGATGAAGGCGGAAGTGTAGTCAAGAATAGCGGATACGAGTGTCGTGCAGCCATCAAGTTCCTGGATGAGAGAGGGTACAGAGAAGTCTGAAACGACCTGCTTGACGTTGGGGATACTCTCGAATTGCGGCTTGAGGGATCGGGTCAATACCACGACGTCGATACCAATCGCGGCAAATTCCTCGACGAGGTAGCGCGCGACACCTCCAGAGCCAGCAATAGCGACGCGCATCTTGAATGTTGTATGAAAATGGTGAAAGTGATTGAGAGTTGAGTTCCTAATGTGGGTGAAGAGCTCTCTTGTGGTTATAGGCGATTCCTTATATACCCGTGGCGGTCATCGGGTTCAGATGCCAAAGTCGGTGATGGTGTCATTTTACGACCCGAATTCATTAGAAATCAGCATAAGTCAATTAATCCGAGCAAGAAACCAATTGGATACTGTTTTATCTTCATTAGTATGCGTACGATGGGGACTTGAAGCTGTAGAGAACTGTTTAGGAACACGCAAGCGAGGCACTTCCCAATCAGGCAACCCACAACGAGCTTGGCACTGTTAGTGGCATCACTTTTACAAATCCCAACCACCAAACCAAAGTCAGCTTGCATTATTTGCAGTTTGGCCAGCTGTCTTTTGGTCGGTGGTTCGGTCTACTAGTAGTTAGAAACCGTAGATCGGATATTGATATAATAAAATGATCTTGGAGAGGCCGCTTGAGCTCGTGATAGGTTGGCTCGAATCTTGAGCTACCAGTGGGCTCACCTCCAAAACCTACGGCATCTTCGTGTTCGTTTCGTCCGCATGTTGGGATCAGATAGTTCTCGTCCTTTGCTTGGTCCGCCCGGTATCCGAAAGTCGACTTTGTTCACATGGGGATTTGGCCCACATTACCCCATGGGGATACAAGGAGCAAGACATGGCGACTTCCGCTGCCCCGTGGTCCGCGAATTGCATAAGCTCAGGTTTGGCATAGCTACTGGAGACTCATTTGAGAAGTACAAAACTACTAACATGGTCATATCCTCCAGAGCACTATCGAGACTGGGGTAAAAGGCGTTGATATACTGACGATAAAGAATACAAGATGCGACGCAACATGAGGGGCTTCCGTTGGCGCTAAGGCCTTTCAAGATGGAGACGATGGATCGTGACGATCAGGGCTGACAATTGCTTACGAGTCATAAGAACACAGCTTTCAAAGCCGAAGAAAACCCCTCTTTTCGTCGCTCTTCCGACCTCTGACTCGTGCGAAGGTCGTGTCTTCTCCGCCACCATGCTGCTACCCATACCCCGCAAGTGCCACTGCCCAATGACCTGTGCAGAATTGACAACTAAAGACTCCGGTTCTAGAGTGTGTCGGGAATAGCTCTGGCACTTCTTCGCCCGTTTTCCGAACCGAAAACTGGGGGAGCTGTTGGCGATGCACAACTATAAAGCTTATAAGCCCCGAGATGCGTACTGGGAGAGATATGATTCTGGGTGTCAGTTGCTCAACCGTCTTTAATTCACCATCTCAAGCAATAAGCAAAAACAACCCATAATTCTTTACCTTGCAGAAAACCGACCATGCAAGGCAAGACGACGACAGACCATGTCGACGTGCTCATTGTGGGAGCTGGGCCAGCTGGGCTGATGATGGCTACGTGGCTGGCGAAATGCGGCATCAAGACTCGTATCGTGGACAAGAGAGGAACCAAGGTGAGCCAATTGCTACTAATTCCCCCCATACGAAACATCGAGTGACTGAACTTGGTCAGGTCTTCAACGGCCAGGCAGATGGCCTCCAGTGCCGCACCTTGGAGATATTCGACTCCTTTGGCTTCGGTCACCGAGCCTGGATCGAATCAAATCACATGCTGGAGATTTGCCTTTGGAACCCCGACAAGGACGGTGTGATTCAACGGTCCTCGCGCATCGCTGATACCATCCCCGGCATCAGTCGCTTTCAACAGGTCGTGTTACACCAAGGCCGCATCGAACGTTTCTTCCTCGATGCCATGAAGGACTTCAGCGCCGGGGAGGTCGCCGTTGAGCGCGGCGTCATGCCCACGAGCTTGGAGATCGATGCCAAGAGCGTCGAGGACCCGAATGCTTACCCAGTCACCGTTCAACTCCGGCATCTCAGCGAGGAGGAGTCCACACCAAAACAGACAGCTACCATGTCGAACGGCTCCTCGGTGCAGGACGGTCTATTCCGCAGCAACATGGCGGCCGATGATACTGCAGATCTGCTTAAAGCCGCCGAACTCAACGACAAGGCCAACACCACCGAAGTGGTCAAGGCCAAGTACGTCGTTGGCGCTGACGGGGCGCATTCCTGGGTGCGCAAGGAAATCGGCCTCAAGCTCGAAGGAGACTCGACGGACTACATCTGGGGCGTCCTTGACATTGTACCAATCACCGACTTTCCAGATATCCGTATGCGCTGTGCCATTCACTCGGCTGCTTCCGGCAGCATCATGGTCATCCCGCGCGAGAACAAACTGGTTCGGCTGTACATCCAACTTACCACGACGGAGAAAATTGGCGAACAGGATTCACGCGCCGATCGATCCAGTCTCACGCCTGAGGTTATTCTCGAGTCGGCACAACGTATTATTGCGCCGTATAAACTCTCCTACCGCAAGTTGGACTGGTGGACGGCCTATCAGATAGGTCAACGTGTGGGCTCTCGCTTTGGTGTGCACGATAGGGTCTTTTTGGCTGGCGACGCTGTACACACCCACAGGTTCGTAAACATCCCGAGATATTGTCAACTACGATCAGCAAAGCTAACAGCTCTGGTGGACAGTCCGAAGGCGGGCCAAGGCATGAATGTTAGCATGCAAGACTGTGAGCCCCCCTTCTTTTGCTCTCGAATCTGCCTTGAAAGAATGCAGCCCGGCTAACAATGTGACTTACAACAGCATACAACCTCGGCTGGAAGATTGCAAACGTCGTAAAAGGTGTTGCGGACCGCTCAATCCTCAAAACCTACGAGAGCGAGCGCAAGGGTATTGCACACGCCCTCATCAACTTTGATCACAAGTTCTCTCGCCTATTCTCCGGTCGCCCAGCTAGGGACATAATGGATGAAGAGGGTATCAGCATGGAGGAGTTCAAGAATGCGTTCCAGAAGGGAAATCTTTTTGCCAGCGGAATTGGTACGACCTCTTGGCGGTTATTCTTTTTCTGTGTGACCCCTCGAGCTAACTCTATGATTAGCGGTGGACTACGACAAGAGTGTCATTGTCTCCAAGCCTGAAGGCGAGGCCGATGCAGAAGCCCGAAATCTCGCTCCCGAACTCAAGCTTGGCCAGAGAATTCCTAGCGTCAAAGTGCTGAATCAGTCCGACGCGCGACCGTGGCATCTCCAGGAACTCCTTCGAAGCAACGGAACCTGGCGCGTTATTCTCTTTCCGGGCGACATCAGCAAAATAGCCCAGAAGAGTAGAATGACTAGTATCTGCGAAGAATTGGCCAGCCCCTCATCGTTCCTCAAGCGCTTCACGCCGAGTGGATCTCGCTACGACTCGGTTATCGAAGTACTCACCGTCCACGTCGCCAAGCGAGCGGACGTAGATATCTTCGACTTCCCGGAAGTCCTTCGGCCATACGACGAAATCGAGGGATGGGACTATCACAAGATCTTCGTTGACGACCAGTCGTATCATGAGGGACATGGACATTTGTACGAAACGTTTAGCATCAGCCGTGACGAAGGATGTATTGTTGTCCTTCGGCCGGATCAGCACATCTCGTATGTGGGTAAGATGGACGACTACAAGTCAGTGGACGGGTTCTTTTCTGCGTTTATGGTACCTCAGACGTTGTCTTAACTGCCAGCATGTGTGATGCGGCTTTGCTCAGGCTTAGTGGGGCTGCAGGCCAGATAAATATGGTTTCCCTCCCTAGGATGAGGACGCGAAAAGAGACATAGTAATATGTAGTTCCACGGCCTTTAGAATAATTCGATTAGGTCAGGTGATACAGTAAGTTACTCGTTAATTATTTATTAAATGCACTGCGCAATCAAATACCTTCTTCAATTCTGTCACGACCTTCCTGTTTTCTTTGGGGCGCGTTGTCGAGGGGCCGATGACATCACAGAGCATCACGTGAAAATGGTATCCCCCGACGTTGCCTAGTCAACCCCCACCAGACTCCCCGACCCAAACAGATCGAGGATATGGCAAAGCAAACCATCAAAGAAGCCATGCGCCCGTCACGATCAGCTAAACATGCATACTGCCGAAGTTGAAGCCTGGGTGCAACAGGTTATTTCTCCTCCGTCTCGACCATACGAATTGTCGCCCAGGAATCGCAAGCGCAAGTCCCCGCCTGGACACCACCATCGCAAGCAAACCCTCGGGCTCTCGTCACCACCGCCCAGTACGAACATGAACTCCTCTACATCCTCAGAAGCCGAAATCGACCTCGAAGCGACCCCTCGAGCTGCACCTCCTTCAAAGCGTCGCAGACTCGCGACCGACGCAGCGTTGAATCTCCACCTGCAACACCCCAGCGACCACCGAAACGATGACCCAACGACGCCAACGCGATCCACAAAGACGAGCACCACGGGCGCAAGCAAATCCGCACGATCGCGAAGCCCGGTCAAGAATATGGCTGATCTCGCGCTCGCCGAGAAGCCCGTCCGTTTCACATACCTCAAGTCGCGTGGGGACCTCCCCGCGGACGTTAAGAACCTGTTGAACCATATTAAGACGGTGGGATCCGGACGGGGCATTGTGCCCGCGCCCGTCGTCGACATTGTACAGGAGTCCTTGGGGGTCATGGATCCTGATGTCACCGATGACAACACTTATTCGAGGAATCCCTGGGTGGTCGGCGATGGGACCGATGATATTAGCTGGGACGTCAACGACGAGTTCAAGACGCTACAAAAGGTTGCCCGCCGCACTAAACTGTGCATCTCAGAGAACGTATCAGAAGCTTCCTGGAACACTCGAGTCCACGACCTGCTACTTGACGTCGCCTTGACGCCCTTCCAAGGCTGCGTCTCCCACTGGGACGTCACGCGCGCCCCCATCACCAAATCATACCTCCCCCGCCACGGCTCCGGCATCGACCTCCAAGCCAAAATGGTCGACTTCTGTATCACCCTGGATGGCGAACCGACACGTCGCCAAGTCGTCGAGCACCTTAGATCCGCAAACCACAAGTCCATCAACCACACCGATTACCAACCGCTCCGGTTCCGCCCCATCGCCCTCAGCATCGAGACTAAGACTCCCGACGGCTCGACAGAGGAAGCCAAGGCGCAGTTGTCTGTTTGGACGTCTGCGTATATTTCGCGGTTGCGCGAGTTGACAGCCACGTCCCAGAAGGCTGCAGGTCTCGGCATTACGCTGCCTGTTATCAACATCAAGGGCGGGCAGTGGGAGTTACTGCTCGCAGTGGACTACTTGGATAGAATCGAGATCTTGCAGGTGGGCGCTATTGGCGACACGACGTCAGTTCTCTCTTGTTACAAGCTTGTGGCAGCAATGAGGTGGTTGGCTGTGTGGGCAATGACAACCTTTGGGGACTGGATGAAGAACAACGCGCTGTTGCCTGTTAGGTTGGATGGGCACACTGGAACACAGACCCCCAATGACTGAGAGCTTAAAGCGTCAAGCTTTTAAGATCTTAGTGCCGCCATCCAACAGGAAACCAACATCCAGCCTTACAATGTTGCAGAGGCTGCCACCCTGAAAAGTGTCAGACTATCTGCAATTCTGACGCATCACCCTTGACCCAGGAGTTGGCAGCTCCGGGCAAGCCACCGAGAAGGCCAGAGGCAACATCCTCTACCCTATGGGGTCATCCTTGTCCATCTATGACCGCATTAAGGCTCACCGCCTTTACTCGTAATGCCTCATAGACTGACAGGCACTCTACTGTGGTCATCTGAGAAGGGACCACTAGGAAGGATAAATAGACTAGCCCCAATCACGGGAGGGAGCAGAACTGAGTCCATCCGGCTCAAGGGCCCTGGTTGACTCATCGCACCCTACGATAGTCCTGAAAATGACCAAGTAGCATCTGGGTGCGTTCCGTTCAACTGACAATCATTCTTGAACATGGGAAGGAGCTTTCTATACAAGCACCAAATACTCCCCGAGTTTCTGCTAGAACCATGAAATAGCAACCTTGAAAATTTGAACTTATTTGCGCTACGAACATACGTCCCCCTTGTCTTTTCGGTCGAAGTAACCATTATGAACCCGAGCACAAGCAATATCTACGACTCAACATGATGTCACCAAGTTTGCGTCGACGTTTCGGCGATCTTGGATGGCGCCCGGTGGCAAGGCTGTTTTTCTTACGACCGTGATGGAACCATGACAATCCAGCCACCAGAAGACGGCATTCCTCGGCAGTCACCCAATTCCTACTTCTTCTGTCTCTCGTCATCCTCCGATCTGTCGGCCTCGACCGTCCCTTACCCTGTTGTTGCTCAGTTTCGCGATTGGAGATGTCGTCACGGAAATATTCTATCCTGCGGAAAATACTACCTCCATTGAAAGCCGGCGAACAGAAAGGATCCGCGAGATGATGCATTATTACGGACAGTGGATTCAGCCTGGACGGTGCCTAGTAGATGCCTGTGAAAGAGCAAAATGGTGCACCGAATCATTGAGCAGTATGCTGAGCATTCTTTAATCCTGAAGAAAGAAGATCAGAAGAGACTGGGTAATAATGACTAGCCCACATGTGGTCTTGGCTTATACTTGAATATGTAGGCAGGAGGCGATGGTTACGAACTAAGGAACGACGATCGCAACCTTCCGACCTGTTCTCATTCAGCCTCCACCTCGGTTTGCCCGGTAAGCCTCCTCTTCCCATCGATCCACTTGACCTCCCAGAGAATCACATTGGTCTTCTTAGTCTCCTTGCCCGTTGCCTTGTCTTTAGTCGTCCATTTGCTAAGAACCGCGACCACGCCGTCCGGCTTTTCCGGGTTCTCTCATTGGAGTATGACTGAGAAGGTGTCCGGAATCGACGTGCTGGAACTACGGGCGTATTGAAGCCCCGGCTTGAATTGGTCGTAAGTGTAGACGTTGTGGTTGATTCTGTTAGTGCGGCTGGGTCAGATGTGCTTGCTAAGATGCATAAAGCCAGGGTAGCGTACTTAACCACTAAACTCGGATCAACTTATTGTTGAGCTCTGTCACCCACTGGCTGAGGGTTTGCACCTGGGTCGACATCGTATGTTGCTAGACACTGTCAACAAATTGTTGGGGTAATAGTTGAGTGACGCACCTATGGAGATGGTAGAGGCTAATGAAGGGGGTTGAATAGAATTCTCGGGTATTCATGAATCGAGGTATGACAAGCATTTTATACTGTTGACCCTACAGACAAAGCATCTTCCTTTCGATCATCTTGGACTGCATCCGTGCACATCCACCTGGCGCCTTACGAGGGTCTGCGGATTTGCGGATCTGCGGAGGTTCTAAGCACACATAGGCTTAGCTCCTACCGTTCAACGATGAACGAAGGGTGCATATGCCGTGAGGCAATTTTATTCCTGCGGACTTCATTCATAGCTCCATGGATGCTCTATAGTAACAAGCATATCCCAGAGCTACTATGTAAGTCCGCAGCTCTTGTAGTCCGCAGCGCTTGGAGCCCGCATTGAGCAATGACGCAAAATTCTAGAGTTCGACGGGAGATGCCGACGGGGTTTGGCCCAACTCACGGTGAAACCTACATCTAGATGCAAGACGTGCGTGCAATGCGTGCGAGAAAGAAGAAGAAGACTCAGGCCTCCTCACTTTTCAAAAGTGTCAGTGTCATCGTTGTCCGCACACGCCCCATTCTGTGATAGTTTCGCCCCAACCCTCCAGCTGAGGTCCTGAACTGGGTGGCCATCGTTCGCCTCCTTTGTCCACGCTACTTGACCAACGTGAGAACTTAGAGCACCGATTTTACAGTCGATGAAAAATATTTGTATGCTTTGCCGCAATATCAGAAGATGGGCGCGGGAACATCGGAGCGTAGAAGAATGACAGCTGGGATTTCAGGGAGATGCAGGTTGACCTGGCGGAGTTCCCCAGGATCATGACATGTAAGTCCCATTCTACCTCGTGCTTTGCCATGGCGGGCTCAGTCATCGGCATGTCGTGCCGACTTGGTCAGTCGGCCGGACTCTGACTATCCTAGATGTTTGAACTAACTCGAGAAATAGACAGCTCCATGAATCATTGGCGGACACGCACTCAAGTATTCATTGTTTCGTACTCCGAACTCCGCATTTCTGTCGGCCAGGAGCTGCGAAGTTTGCGGCAAGCTGTCGGGTTTTCGGGGAGCCAGCGTGCCAGATGAATATCGGTAAGGGCAGGGCGGCACTTGATATAGGCCCACCGACTAAGGGAACCAAGGTACGGTCAGGCGATGGAAGAGTCTTGTTGCAGTGAAATCACACCATCGTGCGGGCGTGGCATGCCCTTTGCTTGGACCTCCCCTTAGTATTGGACACGTCTTCGTTGCTGGAACAGAGGCTGAAGAACTACTAAGCGCTTTGGCATAACCACGAGGTCCAAGCTGAAACATTCTCCGTGTCCTTGGAATGTTTGTTCGCCTGATTTACTTACACCAGCTTCTTCCTTCGTGTTTTCTGCAACTTTCTGTTGAGGGCCATGAAGTCACGGATGCTCCTGGTGTAGGACGACGTTTCAGAAACATACGACATTGAGTGGGCAGACCCTGGAAAGGGCAATTGCTTGCTAGAGCGGCACGAGCTAGAAGCGATAGCCTAACAAAGAGACAGACCAGCAGAGGATGTCGGTCAAGAGAGGGACGTCTGGGGTGGAGAGTTTGACGAGGCTTATGATTTCTCAAAGAGTACATCCTCAGGCATCGATAGTTGTTACTACGGTGGAATATATCATTACCCGGTGGATGATTTAGAGCTGGACAAATTGAATCTGGGCGATGAAGAACCAGACCGTAGGAGGACGAGACTACGCAAGCACTCAGAAGTGATGAATGCGTACTTGACATTAACGACCAATATATAGGAACAAAAGAGGATTAGCCATCATACGAGGTAGTGTTATAGGGACTTTTAGTCTGTTCTGTGGTGTGTTGATGAGGAACTTAATAAATAAGAAAACCATCAGAAGAATAGAGCATTGCGGTAAGATAATGTCCAGTTTGGTTAAAGCTTATATTACGAAAGATATCAGGGAGATTATACCGCAGAATTATGTGAATGAGATAATCAGTAATACAGATAACATTAGGTCATGATTTCATCATCTCAACCAAAAGATTACCTCCACGGCTCAGCCTCAAAGACTCGTGTGACTGTCGCGAGTTCTGCGTGTTCCCATTGCAGGGTGCCCCTATCGCCAGCTATCTACTTAAGGTATGGAGAGGGGCTAACTTCAGACTAAAGGCATATCGTCTAGTCTACACTGATTCTTTTACACTTAGCGCTATAGATCTAGTTGGATTTATACATTTCCATAAGTATCAAAGGTTTCTGGTGAAGGTGTGAAAAGAGTGCACCATACTTTGGGTACAAAGACTTAGACACCGAGGTAGCGTGCTTATACAATGTATCAACTCGTACTTTATACTCACTACTATCTTATCCCCATGTTTCTCATCTCCCTCTTGAAAGATTCATCCCCTTTCCAGTCTCGTACTTCCTTCCTTAACTGAGCCACGCCAATGCCGACTGTGGCGGCCACTCTTACATTTTTCCACTTCATTAGGTCACAATGAGCCTATCGACTCCAGCCTCACTCGGTAGCCGACTTTCGCGCCGTTTTCTTGATACAATACTCGGCGAAAATCAGGTTGGGGACCCACGATAGATACCCGGTGATGCTAAGGGCCAGAAATGTGTCTACCCCCGTGAAACAAAACAGCGGGAGCTGCCAGCGGAGCATCACGGCCGCATAGGATCTGGGAGAGTGAGCTAAACTGATCTGTATATATCAGCCTAATCGCCATTATGCTGGGAAGACTTCGCATGCCCATCGACGAGTGCATTTCCAAGTACTTGGAGCTTTCTGCCGCGGCCTTCAGCCCAAAGCGATTCAAACTCGACGTTCTTAGCAAGGGCAAAGACCTGTGGAGAGCTGCTGGGAAATATCGCTCTGACTTCCTTGCAGAGGAATTCATGAAAGCAGTAAGGCTGGTAGAAGGCGATGAAAATGCGTTGTTCTTTGACCCTAAAGGAATCTGTCGAGTGTGAGTATCCTTTCTTTTATGCTTGTTGCCAGCCTTCTGTTACCTTTATTAACACACCCAGTTTTGTATGCGCCCAGTCAAAGGCTCGCAACGCACCAGTCAACATCCGATCTTACACCACCGACGTTGCGGTGGATGGTTTATCCACGAAACAATGCAAGATTTGGGAGGCAGCTCGAGCCACATCTGCAGCCTCGAATTTCTTTGATCCAATTCAAATCGGCTGGCAAGAGTTCGTCGATGGAGCAACCGGCCACAACAACCCTGTGGAAGAAGCCTGGAAGGAGGGAAACAGCATCTGGCCCAATGCAAAAGCCAGAATCCAGTGCCTAGTGAGCATTGGAACTGGCGTGTCGGAGCCAAAAGACTTCGGGAACAACTTGCTGGGAATCAAAAGCGCCCTTATTGCTTCGAATACCGAGACCGAAAATACTGAGCAGAGGTTCTACGAAAACCACGAGGCCTTGGGAGTCCGTGGTCGGTATTTCCGCTTCAATGTCGACAAAGGCTTACGGAGCATCGGGTTGGATGAGTATGAGAAGTTGGATGCTATTATGGCTGCGACAGAGTCATATCTCAACAATCCGCGGGTCAGGAAAACTGTTGAAAGGTTCACAGATGCAGTTACCCTGTCCTCGTGCTATGGTATGCCATAACCACCAGACAATTTATTGATCATTCGTTGAAAGTTGACCACGGTTTGTAGCCAAGGCTACTGACAGAGATGTGGAAAAGCACTTGAAATGGCTATCATACGTGGACACCCGAAGAGATCACAACACAGCCAGGGAGTCCCGAACACACAAATCAACAGGAAACTGGTTTCTTCAAGGAAAGTTCCAATCATGGAAACAAACTCCCCATTCCTTCATGTGGCTCCATGCGAAAGGTACGCTTCCTGTTATACTTCCAACTCCAGTACTAATACTCGTTAGCCGGGTCCGGTAAAACTGTTCCACTGTCATTGATTCGCTTGAGGCAGAATGTCTCAAAGAAAACAGTGTCGAGCAACAATAGCATTCCGCTGTAGCATTCTTTTACTTTTCTCCCCTCACCAAGGAAAGCGACAAAATGGACCTGAGATCTTTCAAGATATGCCTCATCGTTCAAATCTTCAAATCCCTCATCATCAAGCGGCCAGATCTTGATGAGGGATACGCCGTTCCGAAAAGATTTCAAGAGCTCTACCAGACGTACAATCCTTCGAAGGAACCCAGTAGTGAGCACATTGATGAGCTGTTTTGGAGTCTTCTTCCTCTAGCGCGGCAAACATACATCGTCATTGATGCCCTGGATGAGTGTTCTCCAAGTCAGCTTCGTGACAGTGTACTGGAGCTTCTAGGTTCTATACCGCTAAGTGCTGGGAGCAACACTCATATCCTTCTCACCAGTCGCCGAGACTTAGACATCGAATCTGCTGTTAAAGAACTCTCCATTCCAAAGCACATGGTCCCGTTCGGCATTGGCGAAGTCAATGATGACATCCAACATCATCTGGAACGTGTCATCAGTCGCAGCCCTTGCAAAGAGTGGTCTAGTGATATTAAAACAATGGTGATTCAGCATCTGGTCAGTCGATTTGATGGCGTCTTTCGCTGGGCCGACTTGCAGATTCATGCCCTAGCCAGACAGAAGAGGGGAAAAGATGTCAGGAGAGCCCTCCAAAAGCTACCCCAGGGCCTCGAAGAGACATACGAGAGAATGCTGAAGCAGATTGACGAGAAAGATAAGTTTGAGGAGGCCAATGCAATTCTTCAGTGGCTCGCCTACTCCGGAAGATCTATGACACTCCCGGCTCTGGCAGAGTTGGCGGCATTCCAGATCGACGATCCCGACGAACCTCCAGACTCCGATGCTTTCTCAATCTCATTCCAGCCAGGGGACAGATTCAGCGACGTCAATTCGATTCTCAACATGCTTCTTGGGCTCATTGTATCCAGCAAGGCAGAAGATTCTCCTGTGACAATCGTGTCTTTCGCCCACTACACAGTCCTGGAGTATCTTAAGAGTCCAAGAGTCTATCCCAAACGGTTTCAGCTGGACATCGGCCGTGCTGAGTGGTTCATGTTTAAGAGTGCCATTTCTTATATCAACCATTATGACACTACGGTCGACTCAAAGTCACTGCCCTATCCGTTCCTTGGGTACGCATGTACTGAGGTTTGGCGGAAAGCCGAAGCCATACTCAGCCGCGAGCCCAGCTCGAGTGACCAAATCCTCCACCATCTCACCCCGTCTTCCAATCCATCACCAAGAGCAAATCGCGAGGCCTTTATATTGGCACTGAGAATTTCTCCCACAACGTCAAGCTCACCATCGTTCCAAAATGCACTCAATGACTATCTTGAGAATGTCAAAGACGAGGGCCCTTTTGTACCACCTGGATTCTTTTTATCAGTGGATACCCAGATTTCTGTTAAAATGGCAGCAGCGGCAGCAGAATCAACGTTGCTGAAACTTGTTCTGGACATTGGAACGGCGGTAGACGGTCCGCAATCCTATCAGACGGCTCTGTGCTATGCAGCTCAGAAAGATCAAGGCTACTACAATCAGCCGCATGTCCCAAAAGAAGCTGAAGACTATGCAAAGGTCACTAAGCGTCTTGTCGAAGCCGGGGGGGAATGTCAATGCAGTGGATAAGCACCAACGAATACCACTTCACTCTGCTGCTGCTTTAGGGCACGTAGATCTTGTCACTGTCCTTGCACAGCTGGATAAGACTGGCACAGATTATCCCGACATTACCAAAAGAACACCTCTTTCATTTGCAGCAGAACATGGGCATGTCGAAGTGGTCAAGCTGCTGTTGAAGCTACCCTATGTCGAAATCGAGTATCCAAATGAGGAGAAGAGGACGCCGCTATCATGGGCAGCAGCTAATGGACACGAGTAAGTTGCAGCACTGCTCTTAAATGAAGACAAGATCGATCCTAACGCTACTGACTGCCGAGGACGCACACCATTGATATGGGCATCCGGCTTAGGGCGACTTGGCATTGTTCTGCAGTTGTTGGATGATCCGAGGGTAAGGCCAGACGGAAGAGACTGTTTTGGGAGGTCGGCACTGGCTTGGGCAACGCACGCGGGTCGCAAGGACATCATGGAAGCTCTATGGACTCGGAAGGACGTGACGCCATATCCAAGGGACAGTGAAGGTTGGGAATTGCTTGCGTATGCTGCCAGCCAAGGACATACCGATTTGGTGCAGCTTCTTCTCGAAAAGCCGTTCACTACCATCAACTCCACGGACTTTTACCTCCGAACACTACTCTTGTGGGCAAATTTTAGAGGCTATTCAGACATTGGATGCTTGCTTTCGGCGAATCTCTCAACCGACAGCGTAGCTGAGACGGGAAACACTCACTACTTAGTTCCTCAAGCCAAGGTTGAAGGCGCAGCGCCCGCCCTGCCTATTCGATCTCGGGATCAGTTCGAAAAGGCCGAGGCTTTTAAAAAGGAACTGCTAGTCACGGAGCATTAGACACTCAGTGTGACCTACCAATCCGGCCAGTCGTCAGCCTCGAACAGTGCCCGTACGAGATTTGGCAGATTCGCTTTTCGCATGACGGCAGGCATTTGACCACTTGTGGTAATTTTGGTGGGGTTATCATCTGGGACACACATACTTTGATGCCCGTTTTATCGCTCAAGGGTCATTTCACGATGTTTCGTCGGTCGCCTGGAGTCCAAATGACTCGATGATATTAACATGCTGCCAAGATTGCTGTGCAAGGCTCTGGGATGCTGAGGTAAGTGGTGTCCCTACCTTGACCGTCAACACAAAAGCCTCCCGTTCTTATGCTAAGCGACTTCAGCATGATACCCTTCTGCGAACTATTGGACCACTCAGTGAGCCTGTCAGCAAATCTGCCTGGTTTGGCGATAATTCTGGCTTCCTAATCGCCGAATTGGGGAGTCATATGTCCTTGTGGAAAGCGACGGTCCTGGGTAAGGAGTTGGAGCCCTGGGAGACTGGTCATCGAATTCAAAGCCTCCTGGCTAATAAATGTGCTTCAAATTCACGTCCGTGCGTGACTAATTTTTGCATAGCTGGAGGATTGAAACGGACGTCAGCACCGAGGTATTCGAGCTGACGTGCACTCAAATGACTGCAGCTTCTGAGTTGCAGCGAGACTTGACTCTATGGCGGAACCTCGTAAGTCCAGGAGAAGGCATGCCGATTTTGCGTTGTTTGGGGGAAGATTCCTGGACGTAGCAGGGCATGATCGAAACAGGGAAATACTTTGACCACTGTCAACTTCAATCAATCGGACCAGTTGGTCGCTATGCCAAGCGTCGGCCGCGATCGAATAGATGCTTCCCTCTGGTTTATCATGTCCTGTGTATCTGCTGAGACTCGACTTGGCCACATCTTGATTAGCATTCGTGAGGTGGTCATCAAGTCTAGATAGATGCTAGCTCGGGTGTTATCCAAGGTGGACCCGATTACGCTGGCGTCTCAGTTGACCATTTTCATGCCTAAACGGACATAGCGTTCAAGGTTGGCCCATTCGGAACCGAGCCAGGGCTGATGGTCTCAGATGCGAGCTAGACGGCCCCGAAGTAGCGGGCTGATAGAGGAGGGCAAATCCCTGTTTCATCCACAATCCTCCTCGGGGCCTTCTTCTCAACGGGCCCGTAGCGATCCTCAGACCGCCCTCCCTTGACAGGGGGCATCTCACATCCTCATCCTATACGGCGAAGCAAGGAGGACATTGGACTATTCGAACCCCGCAATCTCGAAGACGAGTCCACGAGTTGAGGCCGGGCTAGCCCACGCAGCAAGATCCAACCTTGCCTATCCGCTTACCGCATCAAGTTTAACCACGAAACCCTGTCACGAGGTGGCGCAACGTGCGCCGTGGTTCGAGCCGCATCCATGGTAAGTGTCTAGGACGGAAACCGGGGGACTGGGACTGGCTACTACAACTTCAATCATTTATACTTGACAACTCCGGCACTTCTTGTCAGGATCAGCACTGCTTCACAAACTCCTCCTAGCAGCATTGTTCTCTTCAAACACAGTCCTGGCATCACTTTGAACAGACAGCCCTTCTCATAATGACGCTCAACGTTCCGATCCCCGGAACGGTCCAGCTCGTCGACGCTGAAGGAGTCCTTAACGTCAAGCATGGGAAGAACCACGACATTGTTCTCGTGCCACAGCCAAGCGACCACCCAGACGATCCTCTACGATGGAGCCAACCGCGAAAGATGCAAAACGTCTTCTGCGCCATGACGTGGTGCTTTTTTGCCGCTGCCATGATCTCCGGCCTGTCTCCGGCCTATGTTCTCATCGAGGCCGATACGGGCATCTCAGTGGCTGACCTGAGCACTGGCAACGGTCTGATGTACCTGTTCCTCGGCTGGGGTACTCTGATCACGCAGTGTACGGCATTGAACTATGGGCGGCGTCCGACATTGGTCGTATCAATCATTCTCACTTCGCTTGTCACTCTCTGGTCGGCCTACGTCAAGACGAAGGGCGAGTTCTACGCCAACCGAATTATTCTGGGCGTTGTTTCATCCCCCATGGAGACGCTGATCGAGGTGGTTATCGGCGATGTCTTCTTCACCCACGATCGAGGTTTCTACATGGGTTTATACTGCTGGACGCTCTGGGGCGCTGCTTTCCTCGCTCCGGTGGCCTCAGGATTCGTTGCGGATGCTCTGGGTTGGCGCTGGATCCAGTACATTATGACCATCATCGGAGCCTTCACCACCATCTTGACCTTCTTTTTCTTCGAGGAGACTATGTATTACCGACCCAACACTCAGCCAATCCTGGGGATTCAAGAGGCGACTGCCGTGGGTGACATGGGTGCGTTGGAGAAGAAGATTCACACCGAGTCGAACCCGGACGACACCAAATACAACTCGTCTTCTCCCGACCAAACATCAGTCACGAGATCGATCGAAAACCACCCAGCGGACGAACAAACGAAGCCATACATCGAGAAGCTCAAGATGTGGGGTCTTCATGATGCACGACAGCCCAACACTTTCAAGTTCTTCTTCCTCCCCTTCCAGCTGCTGAGATATCCCGGAATGGTCTTCGCTGGTATTCTGGTTGGCGGCATTCTTTCCTGGTACAACGTCGTTGGTGGCTCCTTGGCTCTGATTCTCAGCAATGAGCCCTACAACTTCAGCGCCAACACCATCGGTCTCACGTACCTCGCCTCTGTCGTCGGTGTCACTATCGGCTGTGTCATTTCAGGTTGGCTGTCTGATATCATGACTATCAAGCTGGCGCGACGCAATGGTGGAGTGTATGAGCCTGAGCAGCGTCTGTGGATGTGTGTTGTTTCCATTGTGGCCCATCCTGCTGGCTGTCTGCTTTACGGCGTGGGAGCTTCGTACAGCATTCACTGGGTGGGAATTGTCTTTGGTCTAGGACTCATTTCCGTCACACTGCCAATTGGTTCGAGTCTGGCTTTCACCTACATCCTCGACAGCTACAAGGAAGCGGCAGGAGAAGGCTTGGTTTCCGCCATTTTGATTCGCAACCTCATGGGTAAGTTCACCTGTGCGAGTACATTTGGCCATAGCTAACGTTGATTAGGATTTGCCTTTAGCTACGCCGTTGTGCCCATGATTGCGAACCTCGGTCTTCGCAACGCTTTTATTCTGATTGCAATTCTCGGGTTGATCTTCTGGTGCTTTTGCATCTTCATGATCATCTTTGGCAAGTCTCTTCGTCGGTCATCGGCAGCCTCGTACTGGAGGCTGGTCGAAGTCTATGGTGCGGCCGCCCACTGATTGTTTTTCATTCACAAGTCGCTGGGTTTCCGTCGAACTTGTAGGTGTTAATTTCCATAGAGGTGGAGGATGGGAAGTTAGTACTTTAGTTATCATTGCAATATTACAGATTTCACAACGTTACGGGTCTCTGTACTTTTGCTTTAGGGTGATGCTATGTTGGAAGCTTCATGAACCGTAACACGGAGAATAGCACAAGGTTACTGCCGCAACTCAACTGCCCCTGGATTGATCCCTTACTACAGCACAGTTCATGTTACCTGAGTATCCAACCCTGTTGTTGTCAACTCCTCAGTAACATGACTCGAAACGCTCCTTGTGAACGGTGATACCGTCTCCCTAGCCGAGTCGAGACCACAACGCCCGCTGTCAGCAAAATGCCGGTACACCGGAACTGCCGCGACGCCGACGCTACGAAAAGGAAGTTAGTCCCAAGATGGAAAGTTGATTGCCCAACATAAGTGGGACCGTTGATAAGGTGCAAAACGCGGGCGCTGCACTATCCCCGCATTCACACCTTGAAGGTTGAACGCATCGTCGGGTCTCCAGCTCGACCAATCCACAGTTCTGAGTACGTCATATCTTGTGCTGGGCTTCTCTACAAGACGCCGAGAACAAGAGAGAGGTTCGTCTAGGCAATTACAGCATTGGCTGAGAGCAATGCAACCCCGCGTCACGGTGTACCGTGTACGCCCGCAGCCGCGTGGTCGTGACTGGACCCGACGCTCAGTAACTGATTCTATTTGACAGCAAGAGCTCATTTGTCTGCTATCTACTTACACTAGACTGATCCTTGGCCGTGATAACACCCTCGCAACCCCATGTTCTCGTTATCTATCCCCCTCTGCTCCACTTCCCTCCATCAACACCAAACGCGCGTATACTACATACAACCCTGTCGTCGACCACCCGAACGCCGGAAAGCTCGCTCACCATGGGCAAAACCAGAGTCAGAGTCGTCGAGGGCTCCTGCTGGCCGTGCAAGAAACGCCGCATCAAGTGCGACCTCGCCAAGCCGGTGTGCATGCGCTGCGGCCTCGTCGGCGCCGCCTGCGACTACAACACCCGCCTGATTCGATGGAGCACGCGACCAGCCGTCACTGTGCCGGCCATCTACAGAGTCATCAGCCGCGACGAGCAGCTGTCGTCGTCGCTTGCCGTGTATGAGAAGCGCGCGCTTGATTACTTCCATGGACGCTTCTGGCCGCTGCTGACGACGGCTGCTGAGCCCTGCACGCCGCCGATTCTGGTTGCGCTGGAGCATCGTGTGGTGCTTCTTGCGACGTGTGTGCTGGCTGATGCTCATCGGCTGCTCCAGGATGGCCGGAATAGTCGCAGCATCTTGAATGTCAAGCGTCTCGAGTGTCTCGCTGCGCTGCGGGTCGAGGTCGATGGCTTCTGTGCAAAGGGCGACGGCCCGCTTCAGACCCTTCTATTCGCAGTTCTCCTTCTATACTTCCACGATGGCTTCCTGGAGTGCGTTGAACCGACAGCATCCACATCCAGCCACCGAGACGGGGTGCTGGCCATCGTCGACCGCCTCGGAGGCATCACGGCAGCCTTAGACACGGGCCAAGATCCCCTCCACCTCCTCCTGTCCGAGTTCCTCTCTGCCGACCTCGGAACCTCGATGCTGAAAGGGCGGCCGCCTGCTTTCCCCTCAGCCGTCTGGGAAGTCATCGACAAAGGCCCGGTCTGGTGGGGGCAAGACTCCCTCGGACGGCATTCTTTGTCTGCCGTGTTCCGGGAAATCTCCGACATGGCCTTCTACCTCGACGCGACAAACGCCATGCGTGAAGAGTTCTCCATCTCCCGAATCCGTCAGTTCGAAGCTGCTTTACAACCCATATATGCGCCTCTCGCCGTGGAAGATCTCGACAGCCCCGCAGCCGACGTCGAAGATGTCGTAGACAAAGACCTGGAAGCGACTCACGCATACGCCTTGATACGAACCTTCCAACACGCCGCCCTCATATACTTATACAGGGCCATATGTGGTCTCGCCGTCCACCACCCTCTCGTCCAGCAACATACGCAATCTTGTCTGGATTGCATATTTGGCATCAAACGGCCGTCGAAAGTCATCAACTGCATCGTCTTGCCGCTTTGCATTGCGGGTGCGCATGCGCAAACTCCCAAGCAACAGAGGGGCGTTCGCAATATGGTGGCTATTATTCACGATGAGATACGTTTTGCATCTATCCATTCCTTGAGTGCGGCCCTGGAAGGTATCTGGAAGACTGAAATAGGCAGCATGACATGGGCTGAAATGTTTACCGAATTGAACCCCCAAGCCATCATATTATAAGTCATGCAGCCTCGGAGGATTCTTGCTGGCTTTTGGTGTCTTGATTTAAAATCGATATATGTAAGATTAGGCGCATTGGGCAGGTTTTGCAAGGTTATGTAGTCTGGCTGTTGACATCAACTCCTCCACACGTTCTCTCAGTCTGTCAAGGATCAAGCTGGTGGAAATCAAAGGACTGGTACAAGGCTTCGGGAGTTTTTGGCACTGGGCAATGTTTGGAAGCTAATGAATTCATATTTCGCTCTTCTTATCCCAATTTAAGAGTATTCTCACAGCATAAGGCCCATGTTGACGTGAACAGCCTTGGTCTGGGTATAAGCCGCAAGACCAGCCTCTCCCAACTCCCTACCAATACCGCTCTGCTTGACTCCACCGAACGGCACCCTGACATCTGAGTCGTTAGAGCTGTTGATCCAGACCATACCCGCCTCCAGTCTGCCTGCCACACGGTGCGCACGCTCAATGTCTCTCGTGAAGACGGCCGAGCCGAGGCCATAGGATGTGCTGTTAGCCAGTCGGATGGCATCCGCCTCTGTGGCGAAGGGAGTGATGGAAACAAACGGCCCAAACACCTCCTCCTTAAAGATCTTCATGTCCTCTTTGACATTGGAGAAGACGGTCGGCTCGACGTAGAAGCCCTTTCCGGCTCCGACGTTCTTGTGCGCGATGCCGCCAGTCACCAGCTTTGCACCCTCGCTCTTACCAGTGTCGATGTAGCTAAGGATCTTCTCGTACTGCACCTTGGTGATCTGAGGACCTTGGAAGGTATCCTCGTCAAAGGGGTTTCCGACCTTGTGCGCGGTGACAACGTCTTGGAATCGCTTCACGTACTCGTCAAAGACCTCCTGCTGAACCAAGATGCGGGACGTCGCTGTGCAAATCTGGCCCGAGTTGCTCATGATTCCGACGTGGCCCCATTTCGCGGCCTGGTCGAGGTCGGCGTCCTTGAACACGAGCAGAGGGGACTTTCCACCGGTCTCCAGCGTAATGTTTTTCAAGTTGACGCTCGCAGACTTCATGACAGCTCGGCCGGTGGCGGTAGAGCCCGTGAATGCAATCTTATCCACATCAGGATGGGAAACCAGGGCCTCGCCCGCCTCTCTTCCGAAACCGTTGACGATGTTGATGACACCTGGAGGGAAACCGGCCTTGGGGATCAGTGTGGCGAGGTACAGGATCGAGAGGGGAGTCTGCTCGGCCGGCTTCATCACAACGGTGTTGCCGCAAGCCAGCGCGGGACCCAGCTTCCACGCAGCCATGGCCAGGGGATAGTTCCAGGGAATGATCTGACCGCACACGCCCAGCGGCTGCTTGAGGGTGTAGGCGAACTTCTGGGGCGTGGTGGGGATGGTCTGGCCATGGATCTTGTCGGCCCAGCCGGCGTAGTACCTGAGCGCCATGAGAACCTCGCCGACGTCCTCGTCCAGCGCGACGCTGTATGGCTTTCCGTTGTCCCACGTCTCCAGCGTCGCGAGAATCTCCTTGTTCTGCTCGATGAGGTCCGCGAGCTTGAACATGAGCGCGCCTCGCTCCGTGTTGGAAATCTCGGCCCACGCGGGGGAGTTGAAGGCTGCGCGGGCAGCCTTCACCGCGGTGTCGACATCCTCGGCGGAGGCGGCTTCGACCGAAGTGATTTCGCTCTCGTCGCTGCGAGAGAGGGTCAGACTGGTTTACGTGAAGATTACTTGAGGCGCTTACCTGGGGTTGATGCTGGTGATCTTGCTGCCCGAGCTCGACTTGACAAACTCGTTGTTGATGAACAAGCCAGTCGGCAGGGTGATCTTCCTCCCGTTGGGAGCTTCGAGATCGACTTGAAGAGACATATTTGACGATGCTGCGTGTAAAAAAGACTGATGATGCAGGTTTCACATGGATCAGCAGCGGGCGCAAAGCTACTTAATATGCCGGGGACAATCAAGGGCGGGGAGCTGTTTCGGGAATCACGATAGGCCTTTGGTTCTCGCGTTCCCGATGACGGACTTTTACGTCGCGCATGCGGCTTCTCTCGCTTCTCCGCACTGCCACGTCGCAAAAACCTTCCAGATGAGGCAAGAAAATGGGCCAAGTGACGGAGGCGGATGCAAGGGTTGTATCTTAGCAGGACGCTAGACGACGCACTTATCGTGCGGGGTTCTACTCTCTCGGCCATCATGACTGTTTAACCGTCAGCTGGCTCGAAGAGGCAAGAGAAGAGGCCGTAGATAAAGATTCCATTTATTGTATGAGCTGTTGTCGTTGTCTAATTCTACTATTTGGAGCCGGAGCTAAACGGGCTTTGCACCTGGTGTCGAAGAAACACGGCCCCCAATGATACAGCTACGACACCAGCGGCCGAAAGCAGATGGGCTACTGAGACAGACCCCGTTCGCGATTGAGACTTGGGGAGGACCTGGTGTGATTTCGTCAGCTCAGACTCGATGGAATGGAGGGATTCATCTTCTGGAATGACTTACCGCAGACGTCTGGTCCAGTTCTCCAACCTTCATTTCCGCCAGGGCTTCAATCGCCTCGGCACTATGGCCTACTTCGTGGAACCCTTCGCTTGCGTCTTGACCAAGGACTTCTATGAGGATATCGTCGCCGCCGCTGTGTTGTCGAGAGTATTAGTATCTCTCCGTCTTCCACGAGGCATGTAAGCTCACGGATGCTTGGACATGTAGTCGGTGATGTCGTAAACGACCTTGTCAATGACGATAAGGCCGCCCTTGTCTGTGGACTGCTTGGAAACATCGCCGAGTGTGAATAGTTTGGACATGATGATGAATCCGGAGCAAGCTGTTTGTTGTGAGAGGTGATGAAGAACACAGAACACCTCGATGCCCTCTTCCTATATAATGCCAACCCAGGGATTGTTCCATGTGAATGCGATAAGTGTGCCAACGGGTTCAAATCGGTCTGCCTCGATTGGAAAGTAAATCGACCATCCAGACAATAGCCGCAAGGTCATGATCTCCCCACAATCGCCCAAGGGCTGCATCATCCCCACAGTGGTCCCACGAGGTCGGCCCCTGATAGCGAGCCAGCCACGCCTGCAGCACATTTGCGTGTCATGAGATCTTACACTAGCTTTCGATTGGAAACGGAGCGTTTATCATTGTAAACCTGGGGTAAATACTAGTGGGGCGTATAATGAATAATCGGTGTGATTCCACAGGCCGATGCTAATCGTCCAAGTTGATTTGATCAGACAATTCGAATCCTCAGCCTTTGACCATTTTTCATGCTTCTCATCCAATAATAGCTTCAACTTCAATCTCCGCCTGCATCCCTTCCAGTCCCAGCTTCCCTATTTGGATGCATGTCCAGATCGGTCGGTGGTTGGGGAATATCCGTTTGAAGATCGAAGTCATGACATCGAAGCTTGACTCCATGTCCAGGTGGTACGAGCGAATAGCGTAGATGCTATCGAAAGATAGCGTGGGGTCCACTGCCTTGAGAGCCTTGAGAACATTGTCGAAGGCAGTCTCGATTTGCTTTTCCAGAGCTGGCGTGATTTTGCCCTGCTCGTCCCAGCCACCTTGGCCCGATGTCTTGACGACGTTGCCGATTTTGACGGCTTGGGAGTAGTGATAGTCTGTAGCGTTGGATTCAGTGCCGGGGTAGTTGAAGAATTGGGCCGACATTTTGTCAGAAATATTGAGGGCGATGTGATAGTGTGGATGAGTGAGGGGATGCTGTGAGTGCTTACTGCTGACATCGATATGCAGCCTGAAATTTATATCTGTAGGACAATGCCAAGTTTCCCAATGTTCCATTGTTGGTCTTGATGGTACCGTTGACGATCCCCAGTCAAGATATGGGTGTGGTCAATCCAATTTCCTAGAACGACATAGTACATATGTGCCAAGGACCAAGGATTTGCGTCATCAGCCAACAGAATAGTAACTCCGCACACAAAGTAGCATCTTGACACATTGAAACTACCAAACATGCCCCTCCTAGCTGTTGGAATGTGTCAAGATTGACCACATTGGCGGCCACCTCCATTCGTTGATCTATACGACCAGGAGTGACCTAAATCTAGCTAAAATATTGACCAAAATATCACATGTTCAGAAAGACTTGGGCGAGTCATTGTCGGGGACCTAATGGATCCCTTCTCCTCACCGGGGCATCCCTGACCACTTGTCTAGTCCAGGTCAAGAGTCCCGCCTTGACTCAATCCTCATCTACAGTCGTATCCAGAAGCAATCAGGTACAGCTTATAATTTCACCGTCACTTCATTTATTCATTCCAAGTGCATATGATTATAGTCTTTTTAAGAGGTACAGTTAAGCTGCATGCGCCCGCCAACTCCATCTACCTCACCTACACATCATTACTTCTTCTGGCTAACCCCAAAGGTGGTCAGGTGCGGCCAATCTGCGGTCATCGTTAATAACAGAGAGTCAATTATAAAACCATCAAGCTTACCAAACGTCGTTCTGTTATCATTCACAAGAGTCACGGCAACGTCTTGCCCAATCTCCAGCGTTTTACCCGCAGCGTCGCCGAAGCAATAGCCATATCGCCCAAAGACGGGACTGTACTTGGCCCCCTTGTCCACTCTCCGATCCTTGTTCAGCTTCTTCCACGCCATGCCTCGGTCGTCGGTGGCTGTAGCACCCGTATTGTAGTCGACCGTGATGCTCTGGCAGCGATAGCAATTGGCTGTGAGGGCCATCTGCAGACCGCCGGAAAAGGTCAACTCGCCCCAAAAGTCCTCGACGTATGGTCCCGATGCGCCTTTGACCACGATGTTCGGTCGGAACTTGGTGACGTCCATTTTGCAGTCGTCTGCAAGTCGAGATGAGACCTGGTCGTTTGACTCCTCGGTGACTACCAAATAGTGTGCAAGATCGTTGAAAGCAAGCCGCTCTGCTGGATAAGCCAAGAAGGGTAGCAAAGCACGAGCGCGGTGGTATAACCTGGCTCGCCTCAGTCCGCCTGGGCTGTTCGGCGCCAGAGATCCGAGAACTGGCCTCGAGCCGTCGCCGATGAAGACAAACCTCACCTCAAATCCGAGTCGATCCGCGAACCACGTCGCCAAAGCATCGCCCATGTCGTAGGCCGAGGTCGTGCTGGTGTGAAGGCTCACCTCCAGCGTGGCGCTTCCTTCGGTGGATGGCTTCAGGGGAAAGCGAATCGTGTCGGGAGTGTTGACGTCGGTTGCTGTGTCAAACTTGGTCCCTCGTCCTTTCCACTCCACAGAAACCTCGCCTTTTTCGTAATCGACTGACGCAATGAAAAGAGCCATTTGTAGGTGGTAGCCGATTAGCATGGTGTCGTACTTCAACCCGTCTTCGTTGCGTAGGACCTTTTGCAAACAAAAGGTTCTATCTCCGATGAGGCCGTACGGGCCGATGTACGCTTTCTTCAGCGGACATCCTCGGATACCCTTGATGGGATACACATAGAGCTGGTTCGGTCTATCAGTCACACTCTTTCCAGCTCGGTTCTTTTGGCTGACCTGTGTAATTTCCAGCTGGTCTCCCCGGTGAGGCTTGGTCGACGACAGGACGAAGTAGACGACGGCGCTCATCAGCGCGAGGCCGAGAGCGCTGACGGTGGCTGTGGTCGTATCATCCATCTGAAAGCTGGAAATACAGAGCGCCTAGCTGGTAAAATAGAACAAGAATCGGTCAAACTTGACGAGGTGGGAGAAGGCTTTTGTTGCGGCCGATCACGACAGCGGGGGTGGAGTTTTAGCAATAAAAGCCAAACGACGTGGACGAAGGGAGATTCCAACGGAAGAAAATTGCCGAGTCAACACTACCCACCTACACCTTATTTTTACTAGCTACGTCGTCGGTACTCGGCAACCACAGGGTAATCGCACCTGATAAGGAGTATCCTGCGTCATCTGCAGATCCTCACAAGCTAAACTGCATCAAGATATTCGATTGCCCAATGTTCGTCCTCGATAAGCTTCAATATGCGGGGCTTTGTCGTGGCTCAAAGTTCCCCCAACGTGTCGTGAGACCTGACTAGGACTGACTCGCCCTAGCGACGCTTAGAGCAATGCGGTAACTAGCTAATACCAACTTGGAAGGGAAAATGTCCTGTGTGAAGACGATTGAAATCATGCGGATGTATTAATATCGTTGCTGAATCTCGTTTATGCCAGCTCTAATGACCGACGTACCGCGATTGCATCTATTCCATCTCCTGGGCTCAACGGCAATTGTCCAAGAAGACGTCCGGTTCATCAAGTTCTGACAATGTCTTTCAGCGTCGACGACACGGTTCCTTTCTATTTAGGGACCGTCCTACCCCGAAATATGCTAGGTCCCTTCATCATTACGGTTATTGCTGTCGTGTTAAGCTGTATCATCTTCAGATTTTGTAAGTTTCGACCCATACATCTTCCTGTGATGGTGGACTAAATAGAAACTTAAAGCAATTCGACGAAGAACGGTGTTGCGGCCCGACATCTTCCAAGAATTCGAGTTACAAGAGAAGACGGTCATGTCTCATAATGTGGCTAGGTGATACAATTCCCCAACCTCTTACCCTCGAACAATACTCATTCTTTGTTATTAGATATCGCTTCAAACTGCCCACTTCGAATGCCATTCTCGGACTCCCAATCGGCCAACATATCTCTGTCGGTGCCTTCCTCGAGCAGCCGGATGGCGCAGTCAAGGAGATTGTGCGTGCCTATACGCCCTTGACCGGCGACGAAGAACGCGGACACGTCGATCTCCTCATAAAATCCTACCCGCAAGGCAACATCTCCCGACACTTTGCTTCTCTCAAGCTTGGTGAGAGCATTCGTGTACGGGGCCCTAAAGGCGCGTTCGTTTACAGTCCCAACATGGTTCGACGGTTCGGCATGATTGCGGGGGGGACGGGGATCACTCCGATGATACAGGTGATGCGGGCTATTCTTCGTGAACGACTCAATGGAGACAGGACTGAAGTTGATCTGATATTTGCCAACGTCACCGCCGAAGACATTCTACTGAAAGACGACCTAGATACTCTAATGGAACAGGATGACGGCATCCGCGTTCACTACGTTCTCAACCAGGCCCCGGAAGGCTGGACCGGTGGCATCGGCTTCGTCACGCCCGAGATGATCAAGGTGGGTTGATCCCACGTCAAATTCACATTCGGGGACTGACTTCAATAGATGTGGTTGCCTAAACCGGCTTCCGATATCAAGATCCTTCTCTGTGGCCCTCCCCCGATGGTCGCTGCGATGAAGAAAGCAGCCTTGGGTCTTGGCTACGAAATGGCCCGACCTGTCAGCAAGCTTCACGACCAGGTGTTTGTTTTTTGAACTGATAGGATGAAGGGCGAATCTGCAACACTTTTAAAATCACGGGTAGATACGGTGCGCGGACTATCTAGATCATTGACTTGGTCGACCGTGGTGGCTATCCAATGAGTAGCCTCCTGCAGAGCGAAGAAGTTTGATAAAGAATCATATACAAGTGCTCCCTGTTAAGCCTAACTCCCTCAATAATGTGACCCTCTTTGCTGAATATGGTCATTCTGCGACTCGACTCGTGCTTAAATGTCCAAAATAGTCGTTAATGTTGATCCGCCGATGCTAAATAATAGTAGTGTGCAGAATCAAACGCCACACATTCATCATGGAGATAGCCGTTGCTCTTTAACGGATGGAACATGGTCTAGACCTTTTTCTTAGCCGAAGACTCACAAGTCAGTGGACTAAATTCCGCTACGAGGTATCTGATCGGTGTTGAGAAAGAACTTGCTCTTCGTCTTTATTCTAAGTAGTGAGCTCATTTTATCTAGAAGCGAAATGAGAGATGGCAATTATACGGTCGCCATGAACCGAACCACCGGAACATGTTTGGAGGCACATAGTAGAGTAGTGGCCAGAAATCAAGAAATGAAAAATCATGGCAGAAGTCTAGAATCATCCATCTAAGCCCGTTGCCCTGCAGCCACTGACAAAGTCTTGGTTTGCTATGCGCCGCCTGAAAGAAGCTTTCAGCCGTGGGATTGCGCCCTCCCTGTTTCGCCCCAAATCCGTTGTGCCCACTGTTTGGCTTTATCCGTTAGCATCATCCTTCAGGTCTTGCCACTGCTGAATTCCTCTGCCAAGAATAGCGGCGCAGTTCTCAACTTCTCATTCGTTGCGGTGGTCTGGCGTAGGTTGGCTCGGCAGCCACAGACATGTCGCAACCGTCTAGTAAGACACGCCACATTGAGGAGAGTTCGGATTCCCCGGGGTGTGCGACCATCTCTCCGGAATCATCGAAATGACCCATTCAACTTTCAACGAGGAGAAAAGAATGTCATGGGGATCTCTTAGATATCATGCTGCTATGTGCTTTCTTATCTTCGCTGCTGAGCGCGCGAAGCATCAGCATCCGCAAGAACTTCCGAAGTCTCAACGTTGGACTCGAAACGACCAAACTCATCATAGCTCAAGCCATTGGCATGTGGCGGCGGACTCCATTTGCGACCGCCCAGCTACATCTAACCAACTCCGTCCGGTAGGTTCGGTATCCCCTATATTTACTTGTAAGGTCGCTGCTCTCTTCTCCGCACCTTCTTCCATTCTTACGCGTAGCCCTGTCCTCTCATTCCAGTCCGGCGTTCTGGTGAGGAAGCATCCACAATGGTATCGCTCCGAGGACTAATGGTAAGTACTTGGCTCCATACAATTCACACGAATAAATCCATCAACGCTTCTAACTTGGATTGCTTATAGGCCACGGATTGGTCACTTCTCATGGTGGCATATGCCCTTGTTGTTGCGCGCGTTTATGTTCGGCTTCGAATGAGGCGAGACCATCTGAACATGTCCGATTACTGGCTCCTTACTGCCCTGGGATCAGCGCAAGGACTCGTCATATGCGAAACACTGGCTTACGAACGACATGGCATTGGCCAAGTCTTAATGACTAGCATACCGGTTCAAAAGGTGAGATGGCACTGGCATCGAACACAAGGCCTCTCTGCTATGTACAAGGGACAACATGGTGGTTCTCTAGGAGATTTATGATTCTAACAGTATGCTCGTCCCCAGATCAGATTTGCGTGCAATTACTTCTTTGATGTCGGCCTCTATCTTCCCAAGTTCAGCATCATCGCCCTATACTACAATCTTGCTCCCTCGACCAGCCGGACGATGCAAATATCGCTTCACGGGCTCACCATCATTGCGGCCATTGGTGCTCTTTTCGCATTTTTCGGACATGTATTCTGGTGTGGAACTGATCCTTCCATAAACTGGTGAGAAGCACCCGCCCGTTTGACTCCGTCACATCGACGAACCTGTAGGTAGAACCCGTGACTGAAATTTCTCCGCAGGTCACCGGATCCTGACTCATGTACTTCGTTTCTGGTTCCAGACCTGATGAAGATCAACTGGTCAATGAACTTCGTCGCGGAAGTGCTAAGTAAATCCATCCGCACCCTGCAAATTCAACAGACATAGAATACTGACTATAGCGATTTTTGATCTCTCAGTTTTCATCTTCCCTTTTCCGTTGATCAAGGACGTGCAACTTCCTTCTCGAAAGGAAAAGCTAGCCCTGATCGTGATTTTTGCCTTGGGACTCATCACGATTGCTGTGAGCATTACAAGGTTTGTGTTAATGCTTTACAGTGAATACAATAATATATCCCTCCGTAAGTCGGTTCTTATTCAACTCTTGGGATACACAGCTAATCACTGGCTTGCTTCCTAAAGATATTTGGCCTGTAGCCGAATTATGCGTCTCGATTATGATCGGGGCGCTCACAGCGCTCCGTCCCATCCTCCGAAAGCTTTCACAACTGATACCCTCCTCAATCCTTTCCGAAAACGAATCCAAAACCGGTTACGCGATTGCTTCAACTATCGACACGCGTCGGGATAGTGAAGTCATGGCGCTGACTGGTTCTTCCTGGATCTACTCGCGAAGCGGCGGCGCATCTTTTCAGAGCCACAGTATTCATGACCCAACAGGAAGTGGAGCTCAGTTGCACCTGACGGGAAATCAGATTCTAAGGACCGAGGAGGTGACGATAAGTATAGAGACGAATCTGAATTTCAGCGGGTCGTATATACCCAGTCGAAATATTCAGCAAATTCTCCCAGACTGGGAGTAGGAATTGGCAAGGCAAAGTAATTAGCTCTAATCTCAACGATGATGATCAACATAAAATTTAAGTCACATTCCTCTCAGTCTTCGCTTTAATGAAGTGAAGCAAATTTCTCTTAACACTCTACCACCGGCCGATCAGCTTCTGCCCGCGCGACAATATCCCCAAAACATTCACCTCGACAAATGACTCCATTGTAGACCTTAGAATTATCAAAATTGCTTTTCGTCTCTGGCGACGACATCATTACGTGCGGGTAATAGTCTGTACCACGGGCTAAATGTGACTCATCTCTTCGCAGTGCGTCGGTCATGGGGGAACCATTGCCAAATAACCCCTCCCGGACCGGACGACATCGTTTTAACTTCTTAACTCACTTCATATGTGAAAACTTATATCATACTTTAAACTGCACTATTCCAGCTTGCTACGATTCCAAAGCATTACCTGCGGTGGTTGCGCTGATCAAAAATGGCTCGGAACTTGAAGGGAGTGCCAAGCTACCTGGAGTCATTGTTCGGACTCGTGGGAAAGACGGCGATAGTCACTGGTGGTAGCTCTGGGATTGGCCGCGAAATGGCCATCGCCCTTGGTCGCGCTGGCTGCCGTCTCGTCCTTGTCGCGCGGCGAACACAGCCTCTCGACGAAACTCTTCATCATCTCGCCAAGTTTGACGTCGAAGCCTCAGCTATATCTGCCGACCTCGCCGATCTTGCATCGCTGAAGAGCGCCATCACGAAGATCTCGTCAACCCACGGGACCCCAGACATTCTCGTCAACGCTGCGGGGGTGAACCACCGCCCACATATGAATCAACTAGCGGAAGATGTCTGGAATACCACAATTGCGGTGAATCTTACAGCACCATTCATCCTAGGCCAAGCGTTTGGGCCGCGCATGGCGGAGCGGGGAAGCGGGAGAATCATCAACATCGTCAGCCAGCAATCTTTCCGAGCATTCGGTAACAGCGGTGCTTATGGCGCATCCAAAGGGGGCTTTGTCTCCTTGACACGCTCGCAAGCAGAGGCTTGGTCTCCTCAGGGCGTTCTGTGCAATGCAGTTGCACCCGGTCTAGTCAACACTCCTCTGGCAGAGTCCGTGTTTAACGATTCTTCAAAGGCCGCGATGCATGCGGCCAAGACAATGACTGGACGGAACGGGATACCGGAGGACTTTGCTGGGGTTGCTGTGTATTTGGCGAGCGGTGCAAGTGCCGCTGTGACGGGGCAGACCATCTTTGTGGACGGTGGATATTCAGCATGTTAGACGTAGACTATAGAAAGCGCGGTAGCTAGAGGCATGTCGTTCATCTCAATCACCTCGCAGTGATGTACCACATGGATTCTGATAAATACTATGGTATTATGAGACGAAACTCAAGCGACACGGAACTTCGGCTCAGCTGTTCATCAGCCCGCATCAGCTCTGATCACCCCTTTGGCTGAGCGGCAGCCCAGTGTTGCTCTTGATCCCATTTCTGGGCCCTCAACCTCCTCCAACTCTCACGAACGTTATAGCAACCCCAACCAGGGTGAGTCCCAGATCCCCTTTTAGGACTAGGATCCCAGTTTTTGATCCTTTAACGAAAGTCCCAGATCTTAGCCGTGATAGAATCACTCCGTGTCTAGAAGCAGTGGGCTCCGATGTAAGGCGCCTCGCTCCCGAGAACTGACTGTATCGCGGTGATAAGCAATCCACTTATACCGATGGAGCACTTTCCCCCTATTCGCGTCTAGATCTCTGCCTGGTATTTAGACTCGATTTACCTATCTATTCATTCTTAAGTCTCGCCGCGGTATTCACACTCGAATCTCCGAACTAAATGCTCTAAACGGTCGGAAATTAAAAACAGCGCCAACTCTACCACCCAATGCATTGGACACTGGTTCCGTGGGATGTGCAAGGCCGTGAATGGAATGGCAGCAGCTATCAGGGGACGGGGGGAATGGGCACAGACTGGAAGAAAGTCTTGGCACATCAAGGTGCCAAGTAAATAATCAGGTCATGGCCGCATGGGCTACATCAAGGCCGTCTCAGGTCCGACATTATTTCTTCTCTAACAAGACCTTCCACAAACAAAAGAACCAGCGCTGCATATCAGACCCTGATGAGCGTCTTGGTATATACCTACTTTGAACATCTAGTGCAATGGTAGCCCTGACGATTGGCGCGAGGCACGAGGAGGATCACCCCCAGCGTCGCCGTTCCGCTAGGAGAAAGTGGGTTCAGTCTATTAGTTTACGTGCTACGATTACTTGGTTCCTGTCAGCTTCTCCCATTCATCTTTGATCTTCTGGATGTCACTCAGTTTTGCCTACCACTACCCGAAGAAACTGGGCTGCCGACTTTGGATGATATGCGCCGTGTGGCAAGCAACGCTCGTCTAGACACAGGGTGACAAGCTCGACAGAAGGAGGGTCAGGGGTAGCATAGTCCCTCTCTGGCTAGTCGCCACCCATTCGGCTGGTTGAACTGAGCGGCCTCGAATCCCCAGTCGATCGATCGCTGATGGGGAGCATTCTGGTAACGTCAGGCGTCGAGGGCATCTTGTTGAGACTGAGGCAACCAACAACGGTAGACGCACCCAGCCATGCCCGGTGAGGCTACTCTCTGGGTGTTCTCACTCCCCGCTCCTGGGGCGACACGGAGAAAGTTAAGAAAAGACCCAGACTACCTAGAACGTTCGTCTACTCGACCATCAGATATGGCGGATCCGATCCAACACTCAAGAGCACGACTTGTCAAATGCCCCTTATTAATCCCGTGCTCCGAATGTCGACGAAACCATGATCAGATCGACGGTGGGGATGCCAGATTTCATAACGATGTCGCGCTTGGGTCGATCATTGAGCCTGGGTCTGCCGCCAAGCCGCCGGCCTCTCCAGCCGCTTCCGCCCCCATCAACCCCGAACATATCGCCGAGAATGAGAATAAACTGATTATTTAAAAGGCGGCGTGTAAAGAAGACTTCCCTCGTTTCCGCTATGTGGAAAAGGTGCGTCCCTGCGTCAGAGCATACTGAAGATTGAGCCTGACTAACAACGAGGGACCAGGCTGCGTTGCAGCAGGAAGATGGGCATAGCTGTGGTCCGCTGGGGATTAGACATGCTCGGTGCCGCATTCCTTCAGCTAATTCCTAAAGACTAAAGCTGTTACAGAGTTGCATTGATATCTGACTGGAGAAAGCTTGGCCCATTAGCAGCATCGCGGTGGTGGAATATGCCCCCACTAACCGTGGTCTTCCGGCCATTCATTTACAGAACTGGAAAATAAGGCAGACTTCATGTAAGATGCAACCTTTAGCGGTGTTCGAAGGGGTAGGCATCGTAGTACACGGGGCAACTGTATCGCTTAACGCGAGCTAAACTATCTGCAGAGTCAAAGAACTCACAAGCCGTGAAAATGTTTTGTATGCAAGAAACGACTTGACTCTCGCAGGTATCTTGCACCTACGTAGGTGGAGTGGTAGAGTCAGTAATGCGAACGACTATAGAGGTTGGCGAGGGACACTCTTGCAGGGGGGGGGGGGGGGCA